>CM041298.1:109019332-109194315 GCA_023052935.1 Piezodorus guildinii | reverse complement strand
AATTATATAAAAGAGAAAAAATAAAAGAAAAAAATGAAATTTTTCATAAAAACGCATATAACTCAGTTATTTTTGAGGATTTGAGAAAAGTGTGTATAGAGTTTTAGAATCAGTAAAGAGCGATAAACAAAAATAAATAAAAAAAGTATTAAATGTCAATAATACAATGAAAATGAATAGAAACTTTATTAGCATCAAAACAATTATCTTGAACTAATGATTTACGTCGTACAATCGTTAACGACAAACTACACTTTGCCATTCACAATTAGATAGCAAATCAGGGTTTCAGGAGATCCCAGTCTATTCCCCAAAAAATTATTGGACCAAATGAAAAAATAATCATTGTATTTGGTTTACAACTAGCTTAGATATTAATTAACCTCGCTGATATTTAATAGTTTTTAAATTGATTTTAAAAGTCGAGGCAAGTAAAAGTCGTGCGTTCCCCGCACCAGATTTTTTATTTTATTTTAAATTTTATAATTGTTACTAAATTCAAAAATTTTCATTATCATATTGATGTATCTCTTTTTTCTTAGTTTGTAGCCGTGAAGATGGCTCACAAATTTGAGCCGAAACGACGGCAAAATTGACGACAATTATTTTACCTCCATTGTCGTAAGAAAGATTTATAATGCACATATACCAGTGAATATTAAATATAGTTATAACTTTATGAAAAAAAAAATTAATCAGGGAATATCATATTCCATGCATGCAAAATTATCTTGAACGGTGCAGATGTTGGTAATATTCCAAAAAATAAAAATACTCAGAAATGAAAACGAAATGTCGCAAGGAAATTTGAGCAGATGTATAATAAAATAGCTTTTAGAGATTGTAATAATGATAATATTCATAAGGCACTGCAATAAAAGGAGAGATAATTCGCTTCGAGTTGGTGTCGAGTTTCTAGCATCGGCTTCTTCGGATGTTCTTAATTCTGAGGATGGATTCAGTTTTTTTTTTCTCTTCCGAGGCTGCTTAAGAGGTCGTGGATGATCGGTAGATATCTTGCTATACCTGGTACTTTATTGGAGGGAGCCAGGAGCTCCTATATGGTAAAGTAGAAGCCGATATATATGGAAGGGTCCTGGGGACATCTCGGATATAATGGCCTGAAATCTGATAGGACTGCTTCTTTGGGTGCGACCCCCCAGAGAGGATTGAGCTGTCGCGCCAGTCACTATCGCCCCCATTCTCACTATCTACACCACACTCTCAGAGGCACGAAAGTACCTATTTATTCACCGTGTATGCGCACGCCCACACAGATACAGAGGAACGTACTCAATCCCACACACGGTGAAGCCTAATCCAGCCCCGAGACAAATCCTTAACATTATCAAGTTGTACATTACCGGGATCACGTTTGGAAGTAGATTTCCATATAGATGTTCTTAGTAAATAGACCAATACATATACATGGGACCTTTAAATATTAGTATTTACTTTCACTACCCTGCTGAATACTGCAAACTAATAGTGTCAAGATAAAAAAGTTGATGCGGAAAACACAATACTTACGTCAATTGTTAAAATCAATTAATTTTTTTTTTTAATTCAGTTAAAGATAAAATAAATAAAAGTAAAAGATTTTAAGAAGAAGAAACTTTATTTATTTACATAATATTTACAATGTACACTCAATACAAATATGTTTGTTTTCATGATTTCAGTGGACTTTTTTCATGATAACAGAGTTTCAATCATCCTTTGAATTTACTAAATTATCATACAATATTTTTTTAAGTCAGTAGAAAAAGTAACACGAAAAAAAAACCTACACAATATAAAATACAATATTAGTTTAAAAGTACATGTTTGGTTCTTTTGTGCGTGTTTAGTGATGTTTTGTTGTAATTACCAATTTCTAGTTTTAATGGGTTTTTAGAAGCTGTGGTTTTATCAAAATAGTTTTTGGTTACTGTGTAGATATACTGTTTTAATGTTGGGAGATTAGTTCAAGAGCATTTTTGAAATTTTAGTATATCGTGGGTAGTTATTGATGATTCGCATGCATGTATTTTGTATAGTTTCTATTTTTTTATAATTGGTATTGCAAGTCAAGCTCCAGACGGGCGATGCATAACAGATCTGGGCGTATGACTGTTTTATATAGTAGTAGTTTGTTCTGAGTGGTTAAACTGGATTTTTTATTAAAATATGGGAACATTTTATAAATAAATTTTTTGTTTTTTTTCGGATTTTCTATATGTTCGGTATAAGTTAACGATTTGCCTAAGTATTTAACTGATATAGACCAGTTAATGCGGACTGAGTTTAATAAGAGGTGGTGGTTTATGTTCGGTCTGCGCTTAGTAAAGATTATAGCTTCTGACTTGTTTGCATTTATTTTTAATTTCCACATATTACAATATTTATTGATTTTTTTTGAAGTAAAAGATTAAAGAATTAAATACATTGAGTTTTGATAGAAACTTATGTTTTATTAAATAATTTATTATTGTTTGTTTATTCGTTTAACGCCACTTTATGCTACTATGGCTAATCGGACGATGCTACAGTGGGAGTCCTAAATTTTGCCTATCCAGGTCTTATTAGGATAGGGATCTTTAACGAGTACCTGACATCGCCAGGCTCAGAACCACCTTTTAACGTCCCCTCCGAAGGACGGCATAACTAAGGATTTTTTACTCCCATTAAAAAATCCTAGGCCACCTGCGGGTTTGAACCCGTGACCTTTGGCATAGGAGGCTGTTATGCTAACCACCCAGCTATAAGTGATCCCAATTTATTATTATTTAAGGAAGATTGCAAATTGATATCAATTAATTAGTTCTATTTCTTCCCTCCCCCTCCCAAAAAAGAAAAAAAAAAAAATTTATTTCAGTAAACTTTAACGAGTCAACGTTTTCGGTTGCCTTCCCAATCATCAGGACTCACTAAAATACATCAATAATTAATAACTAACATTAAAATATAACTATTTAATATAAAAATTAAAAACATTATCAAACATTCATATAACAATGTACACAAAAATTATTTTACCTGAGTTGTTTGAAAGTTAAAAAACCATTTTTTCTAAAATGTCAAAAATCATTTTGTTACAATTATTTAAAAAATAACCAACTTATTCCACATATTCTTTGGCCCCTTAGGATTAGGGTCATTCTATTTACTGTAGAAGATAAAACTAATTATCATTAAAAATAGGTCAACAATGTAAGTCTTACAATTTTAATTTTTCTATTGCATCTGCATAGTGAGAACTAAGGTGCTTTGAACCTGTTTTATAATTTATTTTATTTGTATGGTATTTTTTAGTTTTAGTTATATATATATATATATATATATATATATAGATTCTATTTATTTTTATTAAAACTATTTTTTTTATATTACAAATTTCATGTTTTTTTAAAACAATTTATGTTATTCAGTTTTTAAATGATTTTGTGTTAAGTGTCTGTGGGTGTTTATATTTTTACTATTTTTGCAATTATTGCTATGCTTTTTTACTCTAGTTGTTATCTTTTTTGAGGTTTCCTCTATGTATACCTTATCACAATCTAAACAATTTATTTTATAAATAACGTTTAGTTTTTTATGTGGTGAAATTGGATCTTTAATATTCAAAGCACATAGGCTCTCACTATGCAGACGCAATAGAAAAGTTAAAATTGTAAGACTTGCATTGTTGACTTATTTTTAATAATAAATCAGTGTGTACTTTCTTCAGTAAATAGGATGACCATAATCCATAAGGAGCCAAAGAATATGTGGGATAAGTTGGTTGTTGTTTCCAGTAGGTTATATTTTATTTTTTAAAGACAATTTTAACAAAATAAGTTTTTAACATAATTTTAAAAAATTGGATTTTTTAACTTTTAAACAACACAGGTAAATATAATTTTTATGTAACAATGTTATTTGAATGTTTTTAATTGTTATATTAAATAGTTATATTTTGATGTTAGTTATTAATTATTGATGTATTTTAGTCAGTCCTGATTATGAGGAAGGCCTCCGAAACGATGACTCGTTAAAGTTTATTGAAATAAACTTTTTTGGAAAAAAATAGAAACCAACTAATTAATTTTAATCATTTATTATATTTTATCTACAAAAATCAGCTAATTTTATAAGCTTTTTATCACTCTCCAATACCTTTTACGACTTTGCGTATAAGATATATTTTTTTTTTATATCTACAAATATACTGCGCTTCATATGTTAAAAATCTGGTGCGGGCAACACACGACTTTCACTTACCTCCGTTGTTAAAATCAATTAAATAATTTGCAAATACAGTTAGAGATAAAAATTAGTGAAACTATTAAAGAATTAATTAAATTGAATTTATATAGAAACATGTGTTTTATTAAAAAATCTATTATATTATTATCTAAAACCATCACTTAGTTTTATCGGCTTTTTATCACTCTCTATTAACTTTTAAAAGCTTGTGTATGAGATAATATTTTTTCTAAAATCTTTAGCTTTCCAACGGTATATCATAATGTTCTTATGTTCTAAAACAAAAAATTGCATTAAAAAAAATATTTTTTTCTGTTTTCTCCTTTAGTTTGATATCGAATTCATTCAATTTATATATTTACTTTTTTTTCATCAGTGGTAACAAGATAATATAGTTATTTTTATAGAATCAACAAAATTAAAGGTATTTTAGAGCAAGAAAATTTAAAATATAAGCATTTAAGCCCTGTCAGACGATTTTAATCAGAATGAAACCTACATGATATTAAAGCCCATTAAATTTTACATTGTTATAGCGAGTTTAATCAAAATTGTCGGAACCGTTTTTGAGAAAATGATAAAAACGTGCAGTATGCATAGTATAAAGTGGCTCTTTTGGTTAGCCCGATTTGATGAAAAAGTTTTTGTAACATCTCGGTTGTATAGTTATCCTAAATATGAAATTTCAGTTTTATAGGGCTTTTCTTTTCCGCCCGGGAGTTACCATACACACACAGACCTTTTTGCGGGACTTCGAAAATTTTCACGATCGCAATACTTTCCCTTACTATATATAGTAAGTGAAAGTAAAACACAATAATTGGATCAAAAATATGTTTGCTCTTTTCTCGTTTAGTTGTTAATCTAATTATTTCATCTTGTATATTTAGCAGTTTTTATTGGGTTGTTTCACATGAAATGTCCGTTTTTATAGTTTCTGAAATACATAAAGGATTTTGCAGGTCTCTGTTGTTTTCTTCCGAATGTTTACATATTTAAAGTAAACAGTTACTAATCCTCTACCTTTGTATTATAAACATTAGCTTCCCAATCAATTACCCACTTTTTAGTATACCTTTAAATATGAACATGGAAACACGCGATTTTCCAGTAATATTTTTGTACGAGTTTAAACTCGGCCATTGAGCAGCTGAGGCCGCTAGAAATATTTCCATGGCGTTTGGGAAAGTCCCAAAAATTATAATAAATGCACTAAATCCCTGATTTTCTTTAAAATAGGCACAAATCCAATACTCTCTAAAATCCAACACATTGAGCTCAAAGACACTAGTATTAAAGAATATCATTAGACCACTACTGCCTCTACCACTGCTCACCTCCCTGATTTTAATTAGAATCAAACCTACATGATATTAATAATAATAATAGGCTTAGCGAACCCGAAGGTTCGATGTCGATAGCACCAAATTCCGCCTACACAGAATCGTCCAATGTTCCAAGCCCAAGCCCTCGAGATCAGCCTTAACGTAATCCTCCCATCGACGCTTTGGCCTGCCTTTTGGACGCCTACCAGTCGGTTCAGCGAATACCAACTTTCTCGGAATTCGCCCTTCATCGAGCCCAACGACTTTACTCGCCCATTTGATTCTCCGAGATGCAATCAGCTCAATTATATTCACCGGATGCAAGTTCCGCAGTTCCGCGTTGTGCAACCTTCTAAACTCCCCAGTGGCCTCATCTCTCTTCGGACCAAACAATTTACGCAGTACCTTATCTTCGAAAACCTTAAGCCGTTGTTCATCCTTCAAATTAAGCGGTCACGTTTCACATTCGTAAAGAACCGTCGGAAGAATAATAGTTTTATAAATTCTAACCTTTAAGATTTTAGATAGAAGCCGCGACTAAGTAACTTAGCAACTGAATAATAACACGCATTTCCCACCTTTAACCGGGACTTTATTTCTTCCTGGATCTCATTTTATCTTGTTATCATTGAACCTAAATACTTGAATTTCTCAACGTGTTCAAAAGTATGCCCTGATACATTCAATATCACCAAGATCGCCACCGTTTCTGCTACTAATAATATATTTCGACTTATTGGTATTTAATTCGAGTCCTATTTCTTTTCCGGTTTTTATTAACACACTTGTATTTAGCTGTATGGTTTCCGTGTCTTCACCTAGCAGTACCAGATCATCGGCATGATATTAAAGCCCAATAAAATAAATAGGAGACAATAAACTTGTATTTCCATTGAAATCTCGGTTAATTAATTACTAAAATCGCATTAATTACCCTCACTAGATATTTCATTAGCAGGTAGATGAAAGTGAAATAAATATTACTAAATTTAAAGAATCAACCTATAATTGGTGTCAGTCTAGAAAGTCAGGAGAGAGAGATAAAGTCAGTCACTGTTGTTTTCAGTCTGCACCTTTTGTCCTCACTAATTATTCCAAACTAGATAAACTTTCTACCCGAGTCATTTGTAATTATAGATTATTTGTATATAAAGTTAACGGGCCTAACTATTGTTCTGTTAAGAGGAGATAGATAAGTTACAGGCTCGATTTTTTTTGTTTTTCTTCTTTTAATTCCCACAGCGACTAATTTTACTTTTATCTCGTTCTGCTCCTCTGGTAATTAATCACGGCTCAATTAATCACGGCTATTGTTGAGGAGACAATGTGGGCTCACCGGTTACAGTTAGTCGCTAACATTTGTCACCGGTGAGCCGTCGACCGGTTACCTGTCTTATCTCTTCTCTCCATCGGTATTCTTCAATTTACAACCCATTTCAGTATTGACGGCGTCAAACCGTCAAAAAGAAAAAAGGAAATCCAAAAATTAGCTCTTCAGCTAACAAAAGAATTATTTCTTGAGCTTATATTGATATTATAATTAATTTTAAACACCTATATATAGACAATCAACAAAAAAGGGTTGGCAAATAAGTCCTTTCGTTTTTTTCTGTTTATTTTTATGAAACTATCACACACTTCTTATCTAATGAATAAATTCCTATGGTGGATTAGAGATTATTATTCGCTATTCGTATTCATTATTAGCATCATTAACTTCTGAGACCCAGTTATATTCTACATCAGGGATTTCTGCATCTAGCATCCTTAGTCTGTTAAAATACAGTTTTGGGAGTCTCTTTTCTGACATGCATGTTCGTTTGGACTATTTGTTGGTTACTTTCAAGTTTGGAATTTTTCAACACACCAAGCGGTTTAAAACAAGGATGCCTTCTATCGCCAATCTTGTTTAGTATTTATATTAATGAATTGGTCGAAGAAATAGAAGGAGGTGTAAAATTGGGAAATTTCGATGTAAATATGCAGATGTATGCTGATGGTATTGTTTTGATTAGTGACGACCCCGTCAAATTACAAGTCATGATTAATTAGAGGATAATGTGGATTTCGGAAGTACATAGGTTGGTAAAGGTAGGTACATTTCATACAAAAACCATCCATTTGTTTATTTCAATTTATAATATTTGCAACTCTGCTGACGGAGTAATCCAAAGCAAGAATGTTTTTATTTTGTATTTATAGAAAAAAAAAGTATTATATTTATAAACATTTTTATTACTATATTATTATTATTATTTAAGTTTGGAGTATTCTTGTGACATCCTGATAGGTATTTAATAAATATAGATAGCATAGAGATATCTCCAAACTTCGGATGCACAAAGGAGAACTAAAGAGATCATTGAGTCATATAATGTCATCTTTGTCACTTTTTCCTCTTCTCAGGGTTTCCAAGTCTTTAGCGGAAGCAATAAACCCCAAAGGTCCATTTCTATAGCAATGGACCCAAAGGTTAAATATAGACAAGTTTCAGAATTTTGTTCACCTAAATCGTTCATATTTTCCACTGTGCGGCGTCTGCTTGAACGTGTTAAATAATGGTCAGTGTATTGTAAGTTAAAATTAATTATATTTCTATAGTACATTGAGTTTTATTTTATTAGAAATCCGAATGAGCTTATAAGCCAACCGAATAGTTCCATTCCGACATTTCATCCAGCCTGTATTTTCCTCAGCTCCTCCTCCAGTTTCGGATTGAACTGCGCCGACGGAAGAGAGATGTCCCACCAGGACACAGTACTTCGTGGGAGGCGGCCGAGGAAGATGGTAAGGCCGAATTAAGCATCAAAGAGTCCCCTCCTTTCCATTCAAATCGTTTTATAAGGCCTTAAAAGGACCCTCCCCTTCAGCTATCGGATTTCAAAGTCAGAGTCTCGGGCCATATTTGCATATCATGATTAACGGTCCGCGTTCACTTGTTTCCGACTTTTCTGTCACTCCGGGGGTAGGTCGAATCCTGAAGGGAATGTCTGCACCGCAGGTGTTATCCGAATATCTTCTATCAGAAAAAAAAAAAAAAATAATATCTAAAATTAAAAACACGGAATTCGGAACAATCATTCTGAAATGATATCTGGAATTCGGCATGAAAAAAAAAAAAAAATATATACGCACAATACACGAATATGACTTACCTTACTAATTAAATTCAATTTAGAATGTTTAAAAAAAATTTTAAAATTTATTTATTTATTATAATTTACAACTGTATAATATGATACAACCAGTAAATTTGAGTAAAATATAAAAAGGCATGAAACACATGTAGAGAAGCTTCCCAATGGAAACACTTTACAAATATTCTAAACTAGGAGGTCTCGAGGCCATCTACTATTCAAACTCCTTGGAGGATCATCAGGAATCGAAAAGGAATAAAGGTTTGAAACTAGAGGATTAGAGTGGAAATGGAGTTTGTCATAAAAGGAATATCTGGATCTGGACAAATCAGCAACATGAGGAACATTAAGATCTTTATAGATGAGTTTTTTCGTCACAAAGTAAAGATCATTTTAATTTAAGAAATTAAACTCGAAAAATAATTATGTTTTTTTGACAAAAATATTTAACAAAAAAAAAAGTGTCGTAAGCTGAGTACATATAGAGATTCACAATTTTCTAGGCCAACGTAGGGTGCAATTAGGTGATTAGGCCTTGATCACACTAAGTCGCCAGGATTTTTCCTATCGAAATAGTCTGAAACGGCTGAAATCTATTAATTTATGTTATTCTTAAGTACATTTGATGTACTTAACCAACCCTCTTAAGCGACAAAACCATTTTTATATGTATGCTTCAATAAAAAATCTGGTGCACGTAACTTTCACTTACTTCCGTTATTTATATCAATTTAAGAATTTTTAAACAAATTTAGAAACAAAATAAATTGTTAAAGAATTATTTACATTATATTTTTTTCTGTTTTCTCCTTTAGTTGGGTATCGAATTTATTCAATTTATATATTTACCTGTTTTTCATCAGCGTTAACAAGATAATATAGTTATTTTTATTGAATCTACAAAATTATTGAATCTTAAAATATCGGCATTTAAGCCATGTCATCCACCATTTCAATCAGAATGAAACCTACATACTATTAAAGCCCATTAAATTTTACATCGATATAGCGAGTTTAATCAAAATCGTCGAAACCGAAACCGAGAAAATCATAAAAAAGGTACAAAATACATGGTATAAAGTGGCTCTTCTGGTAAGCTCATTTTGATGAAAAAAGTTTTGTAACATCTCGGTCGTATAGTAATTTTAAACATGAAATTTCAGTTTCATAGGACTTTTCGTTTCCGCCCGGAGATAATAATATAATAGATTATTTAATCTAAAACATATGTTTCCAAATAAAATTCTTTTACTTTTGTTTAGAAGTTAGTTTCTAAATTTTATCTGAGGTCAGAAGTTCTTAAATTTATTTTAACCAAATAGCTAAGGAAAAGTAGTTTGTTGCGCGCACCAGTAAGGAAGCTTTAATTAAAAAGTTCTTATCCACATTTAAAATTTTTTGTGATACTGCGATGACCAGAAACATGTGAGTAAGTGCGACTTTCTTAAAAATATAGAAGATTATAAAGGCAAAAGCATATTGGATCTTTTGCGAGTCATAAGAATGCTTCCGGGTGTTTTATTGCATGTCCCTTTGCAGTTAGTTGGACCCTGCAATGTTACCCAACAGGCAAATGCTCTCTTTTAGACATTTTTTTTTAGCGTCCCGTTATGCTTTTCCGAGTGCCATCGACCTCCCTACCCCTCCTGTGTGTGTTTTGACTTTTACTATTGAGTGAATCTTTTCCCACGACAGTTGTAAAAATCTAACAGTACCTTTCACTGGATCCTATTTTTTACGTCCCGGAGTTATGTAACGGTTTGTCATCGCCGGACAGAAATCTTTGTTGGAGACTCGTTGTTTACAACCGCAGGGTTTTTTAACCGTACTGTCCTTCCAGTGGTTCCAGGTACCGCCTCCCGGTACCGGAGTATGGTTCCAGGAGCGTACGGTCAAAGTGGAAGGACTCTTACGCAAGTATCGGTAAAATTTCCTTTTTTTAAATGACTTCCCCGTTAAATAACCGTCATATATTTTCTTTTATTTATTTATTTTTTTTTTTACAAGCACTTTCTTATTTATTGCTACGGCAATAAGTAAAAGTAACTGAAGGTAAAATAAACATATGTCAGGAATACGAAAAGGAATACGAAGCACGAAAATGATACAGACAAAATTAAACTTTTTCAGAAGTATTCATAGTATTTCAGAATATTTTCCCTGATATTTCATGTATTTAATAATTGAGTAGAAGTTAATTGGAGATACAGTCATAAAAATACTCTGATTAAGTAAAACTTAATCTTCAGGGTTATAAAATAAAAGATTACTACCAGTTGTTTTGAACAATATATATAGAAAGTAAAAAAAGGAAATAAATAAATATATTAGACACTAGATTCAATTTCTAATTATGAACAGTATATCACATTTAAATAAATTCTCCGGAACCATTTTTTCTTTTTAAATGTTGTTTATTATCTAGGACTCCTACTTGACAAACGACTAACTTGGAATCCGCACACTAGACTGAAACGACAAGAAACTGCCCAACGCTTTCGCTTACTTCAACACTTACTGGACAGAAGCTCTAACCTTCCACTTAAATACAAAAGGCTCATCTATATTACCATCATAAGGCCTATCTGGACGTACGGAGTGAAGATTTGGGGCTCTACAAAACCATCAAATTCTTCCCGTATTCAATCCTTACAATCGAAAAATTCTCAACTCTCCTTACTTTGTCACCTACAAACTCATCCATAAAGACCTTAATGTCCCACTTGTTGCTGATTTGGCCCTTACCAGAGGTATCATTCCTTCCATGACAAACTCCACTCCCACATTAACCCACTAGTTCAATCCTTGCTTCCTCTTCCATTCCCGACAATTCTTCCCGAGGCGTCTGAAAAGAAGATTGCCTCGAGACCTTCTAGTGTAGATTACCTAGTGGAGTGTTTACCAATGGCCATATTCTCTTCATGTCTTTTCATGTATATTATCTCTATTATTAGCCAATTTACTTGATGTATTTACTAATACAGTTGTAAATTTCAATAAGTTAATAAATAAAAAAAATAAAAAAATGTTGTTAATTAATTCATCATAACAATTTTTAGTCCACTCCATGCTTGATAGTGTATATTTTTAAACAAGCAATGGATTAATAAGATATATGCGATAATATAATAGTTTTTACACAATTTAGTTACCAAATTACCATTGTTGACATAAAAATAAGGAGATTTTCATCAAATATGACCAGCATTGAATGACATGGATTTTTTGATTCTGAAGATGAGGCATATAAACCATAATATACATATAGGTTCTATATATCATCTCGATCTGCAATGAGGTTGAGTTTTTCAAACATGTTCTTTAAAAAACAACGGTTTTCAAATAACTCAAAACATCTTCTGAAAAATATAAGTACTCATTATTTTATGTTGAAATATCGTTCGTTTTGTTTTTTCATAATTTTTTTTTTTTTTAACATAATTTATTGAAATTTACAACTGTACAAAAAAATACAAGTAAATATGATAAGAAAATGACATGAAAAGACTTCTAGAAGAACTACCCAATGTTAGCACTCCTGTAACTATTCTAAACTAGAAGGTCTCGGGGCCATCTCCTTTTCAGACGCCTTGGAAGATTGTCGGGAATTGAAGAGGAAGAAAGGATTGAAACAAGAGGATTAGGGTGAGAATGGAGTTTGTCATGAAAGGAATGGTTTCTAGATCGGGCCAAATCAGCAACATACGGAATATTAAGGTCTTTATGGATCAGTTTATTACTTACATAGTAAGGAACATTGAGGATTTTACGAAGGATTTTGTATTGTAGGGATTGGAAACGGGAAGAATTAGATCGTTTAGTGAGCCCCAAAGCTCTACTCCGTAAGTCCATATAGCGTATGATAGGCATGTAGATGAGCCTTTTTTAGTTAAATTGAAGATTAGAACGTTTGTCTAGTAAGTGTTGAAGTAGTCGAAAACGTCGTGCAGCTTCTTCAGTCTTGTATGAGGATTCCAAGTTTGTCAAGAGGAGTAGTATTGGAGGAGACAATAGGGCAGGATGTCATTGGCTAACGACGAAGGGTAAGGTAATTTGGTTGGATTTCTGGCATTTATTTTAATTCTCCAGTTCTGACACCATACTTCAAGGTCTCTGATGTGGGATTGGAGAGTTTGAGAGGCAATAGTTGGATCAGCATTGACTGATAACACACATGTGTCATCAGCGTAGGTAGAAAGGAAAGTGTTAGGATGGGTGGATATCAGCTGTATAAACTGGGTAAAGGATGGCTCCTAGGATACTACTTGAAGAACACCAGCAAACTGACCTAAAATGGATGAAAGGGATTGTTATGATTTACTTTGAAGGATCTGCCAGTGAGGTAGGACTGGATGATAAGGAAGAATGTTTGGGAGGAGGAATTTGCGGAGCTTGTAAAGTAATCCCGGGTGACAGACTCGGTCAAAGGCTCATAAAACTTTAATATTGTTTTGTTCTACGTTATGGTCGAAAATGAAATTACATATGTAATAAAAATATATCTATGATGTAACAAAAAAGTTTTTACCAAAATCATTTAACCGACATATTAGATCATACTTTTTTTACAATTTGTACTAATTTAACTCGGCAAATTTCTTAATTTAATTAATTAATTTTAGTGATTAACGCCTATCATGTCTATCGCTTCTGATATGATGATAGCTTCTGGCAGATGCGAATGGAAAAATATGAAGAGAAAAAAATTAATTTAAATATCATCGATTTCATCACCTCGTTACTAATTACAATGGAATTCAGAAACTGCATATTATTTATCTCTATAATATTATGATTCAGGTTTATCTATTGCTATAATGAACCTTTGTAATCGACCAAAAAAAACATCCCCCTCAAAACTTGAGGACTTGCGTTTCTAGATATGTGGAGCCCGAACAGCATATAAAAAAATCAGTCTGTTCCCCGTCCTCCGAACGTGGCTTTTCTCCGAAACTACTGGACCAATATTTTCAAAGTTTAGCAGGAAAATACCATGACATCCGTCGGTGATTCCAACACCTAGAAGTTGATATCAGCCGAATAGTTTTTTAAAAATGGCGGTCGATTAAATATGATTTAATTCAATAACTCAGTTATTTGTGAATATAGAACAAAAAAATCAACACACGAATTTCACTTACTTCCGTTTTAAAAATCGATTAAAGAATTTTCAAATACAGTTAGAAATAAAAACGAGTGAAACCATCCTTAATAGGAATTAATTAAATTGAATGAATATAGAAACGTGTGTTTTATTAAAAACTCTATTGTATTGTTATCTTAAATAATCACTTAGTTTTATCGGCTTTTAATCGATTGATTAACTTTTACAAGCTTGTGTATAAGACAATATTTTTTTCTAAAATCTTTCTCTTTCCAACGGTATATTATACGTCTATGTTAAAAAACAAAAAAAATGCATTAAAAAAATATGTTTTCAGTTTTCTCCTTTAGTTGTTTTTCAAATGAGCACAAATTACATATAAAGCTGTTATTTATCAATGCTAACAAAATGATGTGGTTATTTTTATAGAACCAACAAAATAAGAGGTAGCCGGTTAGCCGATTTTGATGAAAAAGGTTTTGTAACGTCTCGGGCGTATATTTGTCTTAAATATGAAATTTCAGTTTCATAGGACTTACCGTTTCCGCCCGAGAGTTACCACACACACACACACATACAGACCTTTTTGCGGGACTTGTTTATTTGGACTTAAGGGACCCTAAAATGTCTATTTCCGTTGAAAACTGGAATTCGACGATCGCAATACTTTCTCTTACTATATATAGTAAGCGAAAGTAATTAATAGAGTTTTAGAATCACTAAAGCGCAAAATAAATTATGTATATTGCTCTATATATTTGTCATAAATTAGAAGAGATTTGATTCCATAAAACTCGGTTCTTATTAAAAAGATTTTCGTGATCATGACACCGCAATAAACAAACAGAAAAAAAAATGATAAAGATGATAAAGCAAAAACGTATTTGAGATGTGGATCCCTGCTAACTCGGCTATTTTTGATCATAGAGAAAAAATGTAAGGTGTTCTGGTAACAGAAAATTTTATTTTAATTACTTTAATGAAAATCGAAAGAAAAGAAAAGGTATTAGTAACTAAGTCAGGTATAAATGCCTTTGGTTTATAATTTTTAATAATGAACTTTTGTAATTGAACGAACAAATAACAAAAATTAATTCGCCCCTCAAAATTTGAGGTATTTCCGATACGTAGAACCCGACCAAAAAACCTAAAAAAAAAAAAAAAAAAATGTTATACGTTCAAGCCAAACTTAAAGATGTGATTCACTGATAATACATAAAAACATAAGGTGTTCTGGAATCAGGAAATTTTACCTATAAATTCGCCCATAACCATAAGAAAAAATGTTACTGATTTTTAGAATGAGGACACCGAATAACGTATGAAACAAAAAATCACTAGTTCGCCTTGGTAATAAATAAAGAATTAATAACATACTATTCGATAGAGCAAATAATTTCCTACAAAATGAAAACTTAGTTATTGTAATTGGTTCACAACTAGTAGAGATATATCATTTTGTATATGCCATTTTTTTTTTATTTTCACTTACTATATATAGTAAGGGGAAGTAATGCGATCGTGAAAATTTTCGAATTACAGTTTTCAACGGAAATACACGTTTTAGGGCCTCTGAGTCCAAATAACCAAGTCCCGCAAAAAGGTTTGTGTGCGCGTGTGTGGTAACTCCCGGGCGGAAACGGTAAGTCCTATGAAACTAAAATTTCATATTTAAGACAACTATACGCCCGAGACGTGACTTTTTTCATCAAAATGAGCCTACCAGAAGAGGCACTTTATACCATGCATTTTACACCTTTTTTCGATTTTCTCGAAAACCCTTCCGACGTTTTTGATTAAACTCGCTATATCGATGAAAAATTTAATGGGCTTTAATATCATGTAGGTTTTATTCTGATTAAAAGGGACTGACGGGGCTTAAATGCCGATATTTTCTTCCCCTAAAGTACCTTTAATTGTGTAGATTCAATAAAAATAACTATATTATCTTGTTAACGCTGATGAAAAACAGGTAAATATATAAATAGAATCAATTCGATACCCAACTAAAGGAGAAAACTGAAAAAATATTTTTTTAATGCAATTTTTCGTTTTTGAACATAAGAGCAGTAATATACATGTATGATATACCGTTGGAAAGCTAAAGATTTTAGAAAAAATATTATCTCATACACAAGCTTTTAAAAGTTAATAGAGAGTGATGAAATGAACATAAAACTAACTGATTATTTTAGATAATAATATAATAGATTTTTTAATGAAACACATGTTTCTATATAAATTCAATTTAATTAATTCCTTGATAGTTTCACGTATTTTTATCTCTAACTATTTTTGAAAATTCTTTTATTGATTTTAAAAATGGAGGTAAGTGCAAGTCGTGTGTTGCCCGCACCAGATTTTTTTGTTATTAATTGCTTATCGTATTAGTTTTTATGTAAAAATTAATTAATAAATAGATAAAATCCATTTATTAGGAATTCTGGAATTGTGGTTTATTGCAAGTTTGATTTACGACCTGTAAATAATCAGAAGTTTTGCAGATTTTGCGTAACTGCCAGAGGTGGTTGAGTGTTTGCTGACTTTCAGTAATCGGGCGTGACTTCCCCCAAAGAGCATATAATTGTGGACCGTTACAGTGCCCACAAACACACAACAACAATAGGTACCAACTAGGAAGAGGGAACAAGTACCGAGTCGGATGGTACTCTCTCTATTTCCTGGTACCAGTACCAGCTTTTGTACTCTTGGCTTCCTCTGCTTCTTATGTTCTTGAACGATGACCCCTCGTCGATATTTGCGGCACGTTGACCTCTGGAGGGTTGTCAAAACACAATTAGTGATTGGAAGGGTGGAGTTAGTCAGCCTATTTGTCTTAATTTGAGGCAAAAAGTATTTTGAAACATACCTTGCCTTCCTTTTTCCAAAACAATAATCCAAAATCAAAATTCCCACACTCCCGTTTCCATAAAAAAAATTTAGATAAATAGAAGAAATGACTATTTATTTTTGTGAAAAACAATAGAGCATGTTTTTAAACTCTGAAACAATATAAGTATTCATTAAAATGATGGGGAAATTTCTAACCACGTGAAAGCAAAATTATCAGACCAGGATCAACAAAGATACTAAATTTATTAAACCATATGGGGGTTTGTATTGATATTTCTTGTGCAATTTTCACTAGACACTGTTCAATTGTTGTTGGGTTGTTTTTTTTTTTTAGTTATTTTTGTATTCATAATTATTATTTAATATACATTTGAGGACTACTTTTCAAGATATTCATTTTATCTGTGTGAACTCAATATATTATTAATAATGATGTAATTTAGTTGACCGATGAAAAATTAGATGACGAAGTTGGTTGGGAGGTGCAGTCTTAAAGAGAGACACGCATAAAACTTAGTAATATGTTAATTAAGTGCTGACGTTTCGGCCAACATTGTGGGCCTTCATCAGGGCCAAAAGAAACAAGATAAAGACCAATGTAAGTCTATGAGAGATATATTAACATAAATATAAAGTGAATTATTCACTTTGTTGTAGCATTGAGAGATAACAATGTTACAACCTCAAGATTATATGTTTTTCTTATTTTTCATTTAACCATTTAAATGTGTTTTTTAAGAGAAGATGCTTCGTGTTTATTAAGTTAATTGAAAAAATCTGGTGCGGGCAACACACGACTTTAACTTACCTCCATTTTTAAAATCAAAGAAAGAATTTTCAAAAACAGTTAGAGATAAAAATACGTGAAACTATTAAGGAATTAATTAAATTGAATTTATATAGAAACATGTGTTTTATTAAAAAATCTATTATATTATTATCTAAAATAATCGGTTAGCTATATGTTTATTTCATCACTCTATATTAACTTTTAAAAGCTTGTGTATGAGATAATATTTTTTCTAAAATCTTTAGCTTTCCAACGGTATATCGTACATGTATATTACTGCTCTTATGTTCAAAAACGAAAAATTGCTTTAAAAAAATATTTTTTCTGTTTTCCTCCTTTAGTTGGGTGTTGAATTCATTCAAATTAAAGGTTCTTTAGAGAAAGAGAATTTAAAATATCGGCATTTAAGCCCTGTCAGACCATTTAATCAGAATAAAACCTACATGATATTAAATCCCATTAAATTTTACATCGATATAGCGAGTTTAATCAAAATCGTCGGAACCGTTTTTGAGAAAATCGAAATAAGATGCAAAGTGCATGGTATAAAGTGGCTCTTCTGGTAAGCTCATTTTGATGAAAAAGGTTTTGTGACGTCTCGGGCGTATATTTGTCTTAAATATGAAATTTCAGTTTTGTACACTTCAACATAAAGTTAACAACATAAAGTAAACACACACACACAGACCTTTTTGCGGGACTTGGTGATTTGGACTCTTAAACGTGTATTTCCGTTGAAAACTGGAATTCGAAAATTTTCACGATCGCAATACTTCCCCTTACTATATATAGTAAGTGAAAGTAAAAAGATATTGTTTGACAAATTTATTTAACAAATAAAAACCGATTTTTCATTTAGGTAAGATTTTTATGTATATGATGACTTTATTTTTGTTAATTTTTGTAAATAATGTTTATTAAAATTTTTGTTTTAAGGATAAATTGGTTTACAATTATTTGAAGCTAACCCTAGATTACCACATTACACACACACACACACACACACACACACACACACATATATATATATATATATATATATATATATATAATATATATATATATATATATATATATATATATATATAGTTTACTTTACATACATTTTTATCTTAGCTTAAACTTCTGCCATATACCCTAACCAATTCCTCACTTATCTTGGATCATCACCGTCCGAGTGTCCATATCCTCGCCTCCATTAAAGTTTGCTTCTCTATTCGTTCCTCCTTATCTCCTGGTTCTCATGGACTCTACAGTGGCACACCCTCTTAGTCCTCAGGACCTTCTTGAGAGCTCTTTCAGTCTTTTTATTTCCTTTTTATCTAATGTCTTTCTTACCAAGCCTAAGCATCGCGAGAAATGTTGAGGCGTTGTTCCTGAGAAAAAATGTACGACTTCCCTTTTTATTTTATGTTTGAAGTCTGAATTCTAAAAAAAATGTTAGCAACAAATCGGATAGAATTAAACCACATGACATATTATACTCATTGTGAGTTATAATGTTATATATTTATAAAAGAATGTTACTCTTCATTCATTTTGTTTCGTCATTGTAGTATCTTAAAAATTACAATGAATATGGAGCTGAAATTTTCAATGTAGGTTCCCCTTACAGCCTTTATGTGCAATAACAATGGGTTTCGGGAAAATTCGTCTACTTAGTGGTTGATTTCGACAATTTATAATTATAATATTGGGTTGTTTCACATGAAATGTCCGTTTTTATAGTTTCTGAAATACATAAAGGATTTTGCAGGTCTCTGTTGTTTTTTTCCGAATGTTTACATATTTACAGTAAGCAGTTACTAATCCTCTCTCTACCTCTGTATTATATACATTAGCTTCCAAATCAATTACCCACTTTTTAGTATACATCCAAATATGAACATGGAAACACGGGATTATCGAGTAATATTTTTGTAAGAGTTTAAACTCGGCCATTCAGCAGCTGAGGCCGCTAGAAATATTTGCAAGGCGTTTGGGAAAGGGAGTGTTAATGAACGGAACATTCGCCGTTTCCAGACATTTAAAGTGTATTGGGAAAGTAAAAAAGCTCATACATGATCTCACTGAACGGCAGCAAGGACCCATGTTTCAAAACATACCGTTCAAAAATTGAAAGAACTGGGCTACGAAGTTCTTCTGCACCCACCATATTCTCCCGACTTGTCTCCAACAGATTACCACCTGTTCAGGAATTTAGACAAAGGAAAACTTTTTGAAAATGATGAACAAGTGAAAAGTGCGTTTTCAGATTTTGTTTCACTTCAAAGCTCAGAGTTTTTCAGTTTGGGGATAAAAAAGTTGGTGTCACGTTGGGAAAAATGTGTAGAAAAAGAAGGTAAATACTTCGAATAAAATTATCTAGTTTTCATATCGTATTTTTAATAAAAATCCTTTACCTTGAAACCGACATTTCATGTGACAGAACCCAATATAATCTTCCGAAAAATTATATTTACTCATTATAAAGATAATTTGTAACCACATAAAAGTAAAATTATCTAAACGTGAAACAAAATCCTCAATTCTCCTTACTTTGTCACGAATAACCTCATCCATAAAGACCTTAATGTCCCATATGTTTCTGAATTAGCCCGAACCAGGTATCAATCGTTCCATGAAAAACTCCATTTCCACTCTAATCCACTTGTTTTTAATTATTAATTAAATTAATTAATTAACTTTTAAAAGCTTGTGTATGAGATAATATTTTTTCTAAAATCTTTAGCTTTCCAACGGTATATCGTACTGCTCTTATGTTCAAAAATGAAAAATTGCATTAAAAAAATATTTTTTCCGTTTTCCTTTAGTTGGGTATCGAATTTATTCTATTTATATATTTACCTGTTTTTCATCAGCGTTAACAAGATAATATAGTTATTTTTATTGAATCTACAAAATTAAAGGTAGTTTAAGGGAAGAAAATTTAAAATATCGGCATTTAAGCCCTGTCAGACCATTTTAATCAGAATAAAACCTACTTGATATTAAAGCCCATTAAATTTTACATCGATATAGTGAGTTTAATCAAAATCGTCGGAAGCGTATAGTTGTCTTAAATATGAAATTTCAGTTTCATAGGGCTTACTGTTGAAAACTGGAATTCGAAAATTTTCACGATCGCAATACTTCCCCTTACTATATATAGTAAGTGAAAGTAAAAATCGAAAAGATAACAGTTATACCCTAATATAGTTATTTGTAAATAAAAAAACATTGTTTAATAATTTGCAGAGTTTTTTTTTTTCATATTCTTATGATTCTATATACCCAAAGTAGCAGAGGGAGTAAATAGAGTCATATATTTTCTTAAGTATATATTCGAGTATGTTTATATGATGCCTTCATAGGCAAGGGTTCGACTCCGACACAGCCTGTAGGAAGCCATCAAGGAGTCACTCACCCCCGGAGTTTTCCCGAATGGTGTCGTAACATTAGGTCCGGACGAAGTTTATTACGGCACTCTGGTAGCTACCATCCGTCGTAAATCATTACCGGGGGTTGAAAGGGAAAAAATGAAAAAATCCAGAGGGTTGGAGGGTTCGCTGCTGTAAACCGTTTTAGCTCCGCAATAACCATAAACGGGAAAGCAGGTAGTGCAAATATCTGCCGATATTTCTGCAGAAGGGTTCTGTCCAGGACCGCTTCGAAGGAAGAAAGTACAGGAGACAATGAAATGTTAGGTCTGCGAGCTATCTTTGTTACATCATGGCGTTTGTACAGCAATAACAGGCAGAACGCCATAAAACTGACTGTTATACGCAACGCCACTTTGTTTGCCATTTTGGCGTTGAAGGCTTGAAACCTTATTTGTCATCAGCGCCGTATGATTTATTTAATACTTCTACAAAAATATGTTGTTCGCAACACACAATTATCACTTAATTCTGTTTTCAAAGTCAATTTGAATGTTTTTAGAAACTCTTAAATATATTTAGAATTTTTAAAAAATTAAAAGAAGTACATTAAATTGAATTTAATCCAAATAAGAATTTTATAATGAGTTATAGATGAAATATATAGGCTAATAAAAGTAAAACAAAAATATATAAATATATATATTGTGGTATCTTTTTTAATATGTTGCTGTTTTATGATTTGTATATATATATACATACTATCATTTTTTTTTTTTTTTTTAATATGGGTGAATGTGTAAAAATTTATGTATCTGTGGATAAACCTGAAATAGGAAAACGGAAAGACGGAAAAAGAATAAAATGTAAAAATAAATAAAGGAAAAAAAAATTAAAAAGGAGAAAATGAAAAAACAAATTATTGCATTTATTATTAAGTTTTGAAATTCTAATGTTGAAAATAGTTCTGTAGAAAACAAATCAATATGCTTTGTTATATCAACCCAATTAAGCTGGGCAGCATAATTTTGTTTCTTAAGAAAGGGTAACTATCTTAAATTCAATAGACAAATGTGTTTCAGATTAAATTTTCTATTATATTATCTTCTATAACAATCATTTATTTTTCATCATTCCACATTATTTTCTAAAACATTTATTTTAAAATCAGTATATTTTCCATATATTTAACCAGGGATCACTTGTAGCTGGGTGGTTAGCGTAACAGCCTCCTATGCAAATGGTCACGGGTTCAAACCCGCAGGTGGTCCTAGGATTTTTTAATGGGAGTAAAAAATCCTTAGTTACGCCGTCCTTCGGATGGGACGTTAAAAGGTGGTCTCGAGCCTGTGCGATGTCAGGTACTCGTTAAAGAACCCCTTTCCTAATAAAACCTGGATAGGCAAAATTTAGGACTCCCACTGTAGCATCGTCGGATTAGCCATAGTAGCATAAAGTGACGTTAAATAAATAAACAATAAACAAACAATATATTTAACCATATATATACTCATGATCGGGGAAAAAAATAATAATAATAAAATTATTATTTTCTCTACTTTTTCCGATGATGAGAGCAGTAATTAATAATAATTAACTATTTAAATCAGAATAAAATATAAATTGTATTGAATCAAATTAAATTTTACATCGTTATAGAGAATTTAATCAAAATAAACAGCTTGTCGAAGTTTTACACTAATAGTTTTGAAACAAATATATTTTAAATTACTTCTGCGTAAATGATATTTTTAGTTTTATTTTCTTGTGCAGAAGAACATACTGATTGCATACCGCAACACTATCTTGACGTAAGTCGATTCCTACGTGTTTAAATGTTTACCTCTGTGTTTAATTGTTACGGAAAAATATATAAATATAAATTAACGGGAAATTAAATCATTTTAAAATTCAAAGGTAAGTCATTTGGAATCATTGGGATGCAAGGTTTTTTTTCTCCCAAAGTTTCCCCGTTTTTCCCCAGATTTTCCACTGATTCATCACTCCTATTAGTCGCAGCGTGATGTTGTTGTTGTTGTTTTGGTTTTAAGGGCAAAAAACTGCGAGTGGTTATTATTGCCCAAAACATCTTCAGAAGACGATTAACTTACCTATAATGAAGGGAGAAAAAAAAAATAAAATAAAATAAAATAAATAAATAAAAAAATAATAAAAAAAAATAAATAAATAAAAAATAAATAAAAAATAAGATAAATAAATAAAAAATGTGAGTAAAATATCAAAAATTTCGTAAAATAGCCTAAATGTGTTAAATGAGGTGATATAAACGAATGTTCTTTACCAATTGAATGACACCATCGACGGCCCGATCACTATCGCTCAATGCCTCCGAGACTTTACGTGGTACGCAACATTTTACAAATTCCCTACTATAACGAGAACACTCTTCAATAATATGACTTACTGTGAGAGCCACTTTACACAGTTGACATCGAGACGGATCCCTTCGTGCCATGAGGTGCTCATGAGTGAGGCGGCAGTGTCCTATCCTCAGGCGGGCGATAACTACCTCCTCACGCCTGCACTTTCTTGATGATGAGACCCAGCAGCTGATGGTTGGTTTGACATTTTTCAATTTGTTGTTTTCAAGAGCGGTCCAAGACTGTTGCCATTCGTTTATGATCTTCGCATTTATTGGCTGAAACAGCTCAGACGATGAAATAAAAGAGGGCGTTATTTCTTCTAGTGAATGTGCCTCTGTTGCTGCTCTGTCGACTTCCTCATTCCCTGATATTCCGGAATGACTGGGAATCCAAAATAAAGTTATTTTTTTTGAAGAGTCCTCCAACTGTTGGATTGCAAAATGGACCTCCTGTACAATAGGGTTTGCTGAGAATGGATGATGGCAGCGTGATGTTATATAGCCTATATTCCTCGATAAATGGACTATCCAACATAAAAAGAATTTTTCAATTTAAATCAGTAGTTTCTGAGATTAGCGCGTTCAAACAAACAAACTCTTCAGCTTTATAATATTCGTATAGATAATCACTTAAGTGTATGCCCTATTCGTCACCAATGCATTACCTTCCACAAGATTGTATATCAGATAGGATTTATTTTAAATATTTATTTATCCAACGGTATGTAAATACATCTATATAAGTATTCCATTTGGTTGCTCTTTTTTCCTTCATTTGGTTGTAAAGATAAGTAAGATCCGAATAATGAATGAAAAAAAAAACCATTTGTCCGCGGTCCGCCATACGCCGTCCCTGGCTTTTCTCCGAAACTACAATCCCAATTTATTCGAGACTCGGCACAAAAATACTACAGCATCCGATGATCCTTGATCGATGACCTAAACATTGATATCTGCCGATTAATTTTAAAATTTCTACAAATTAAATATGATTTTTTTTTTATTATTTATTTATTGGTATTTACAACTGAATAGAATAGAATAGAAATTTTATTTTGTCTTTGGGGCTTCCCCATACAAATAGAGCCTAGCTTGGCTATAAATTACAATATTATGGTTTTAGAACTTTAAATACATATCATTTAAAAATAAATAAAATAATAGTGAAAACTTACTAAAACAATTTGACTTTCAAAAATAAATTACAGATTAAAGAATAAACAGTTACTGGTGCTATAACAGACACAATAAATAAGCAAAATATCACTTTGAAGATCAAATAAAAATAAACACTGAATAGAAAATGTTCTAGGATAAAGAATTGAGCACTTTTTGAACTCCTATCATGTAATAGTACACTTTATGTAACTTATCTACACTATCGATACTCAGTATAGCATAGATACTTTGGATGTCGGAAGATTCTAAGATGAAGTTTTGAAGAAATTGCCGTCTATGTTCATTGTGTGCCGGGCAGTGAAGGAGAATGTGATGTAGGCTGTTGTAGATAAATCGATTGCATAATATACAGCTTTCTTGTGACTTGAACAAAAAATCTGAGTTTTTTCCATAGATTCTAATATGTTCTGGATTTGCAACTCTTAATTGGCTGACACATCTCAATTTCTTTATATGTACTTTAAATGTGAGGTACATTTCAGGGTCGGGAGCATTGTAATTGCATAGTAATCTATATAAAGGATAGTTAGTCGAATTTAGGGTCCTTTCTTTGTATGTCGGCTGAGAGATAATGGTTATTTGCTTTTTCCAGTATGTCGTCTTTGTATCGAAGAAGTCCGTTTGTATGGTGAACAGAAAGCTCTTCTGCAAAGGCATTTAGCTCGGCTATCGCTCTAAATTGGGACACCCAAGGTATTTACAACTGTATAATGGTATACAACAAGCAAATTTGAGTGGAAGATAAAAAGGCATGAAACACATGTAGGGAAGCTTCCCAATGGAAGCACTCTAGAAATATCTTAAACTAGAAGGTCTCGGGGCTTTCTTCTTTTCATACGCCTCGAAGGATTGTCAGGAATTGAAGAGAAAGAAAGTATTGAAACAAGAGAATTAGGGTGAGGATGGAGTTTGTTATGAAAGGGATGGTACCTTGATCGGGCCAAAATCAGCAACATACGGAACATTAAGGATTTTACGAAGGATTTTGGATCGTAGAGATTGGATACGGGACGAATTCGGTGGTTTAGTAGAGCCCCAAAGCTCTACTCCGTAAGTCCATATCGGCCTTATGATAGTCATGTAGATGATTCTTTTGTAGTTAAGTGGAAGATTAGAACGTTTGTCTAGTAAGTGTTGAAGTAGTCGAAAACGTCGTGCAGTTTCTTGTCGTTTCAGTCTTGTGTAAGGGTTCCAAAAATATGATTTAATCCAATAGTTAAGATAGAGAAAAAATTCACTAGTGTTTGTTTCAAGAAAAAATATTGAAATTATACCCATAAATACGCCTATAACCCAGTTATTTTTTAAGATGGAGACAGAATTTTACGATCAGAACACTTTGACTACTGAAAAAAAAATCTTTAGAAATAGCAGAGATATATCGGTTTGAAATTTGTACTGGTGCTTGGCCATTTTCTCTGAATTATTTATTGCTTTTCATATTAGTTAATAGCCTTTAAACATCATTATAAACGGTTATACTCTAATATAGTTATTTGGAAATAATAAACCATTGTGTAATATTTTTCAGCGTTTTATGATTTAGGGGTCCTGGAAGTTGAAAATGTCTGCAAAACTATTGGGAACCTGACCCATCTTCATCTCATTACCAAGCAACCACCTCCTAAGTGCCCACATTGTAATAGTATCCTGACTATCAGCCACATTTTAGAAGAATGCCTTTCTTATAGGACAGGTTTAAACAAATTTGGGCTTATACCTAATATATCCTTCATACTTTCCGATAATGAAAACATCTCGGCGCTGTTCAGGTTTCTTAAGAGTCACCTACTATTTAATAAAATATAGTCTTTTAATTTAACTTATCTTTATTTAATTTATTTTTTTAATTATTTATTTATTTTTTTTTACTATTTTATCTAATTATTATACGCCTAGTTTATTAGTTTTGATTTATTTATTTATTTATACTTAAAGAGAACTATAGGCGTTGATGACCCCTGGGTTTTACGCCTCAAAACCCCAAACAACAACAACAACAACTATTGGGAACCATTGCATTATGGGAACTCCTTAGCTCAATCTCCTTTGTTAGAATGAACTTTACATATTAATTCATATTTTCCCAATAAATAACACCATAAGGGTATAATTTTCCAATGATACTCGGAGAACTTTACATTTGGCAATAAAGTAACGCCATTTTTTTACAATGTTTATTCATGGAGGTTTCGCAATGGGGACAAACGTCCCTGTTGTAACCATCTCACGTTTGCACCGGAGCGATAGGATCTCGAGGTACGTATCCACAATTATACGTTTGTAATCGGTAATGGAAGTGATCGGTACTTCGTAACGGCCTCATTGTCTCAGGAGCACGCACTATTCTTTCCGAGGCAATCATAACGACATGCCCATCACGAGACATTTTAACCTTTTGCGACAGCTCTGTTTGAACGAATGATATGTTACTAATGGATATATTTATGGATGCCTTATGAATATATATATGCACTTGGTAATTTCGTTCAGAATTATTGCATTAATGAATTGCAAAGTATGTGCATTTTAAGAGTCAGCCGACTTCGTGAATGATTTCAAACAAATAACTATATTTTAATGATGGAGAAGTGGACTGGGGTTGAAGTCACCATGTGCTGACATACCAGCCGGTACTAGTCTGTTAAAGGCCCACAAAGAAATAATTGATATAAAAAAATATCGATAATATTGTATATATCGTTAGCGTAAACTTTAGTATCGATCTTGGAGAAGGTTATTTATTATATTATAATGAAGAGGGACCCGGAAAGAATTCTAAAATTCGTATTTGGCGGAATTCATGTGGAAAAATCTGGTGCGGGCAACACACGACTTTCACTTACCCTTATTTTTAAAATCAATGAAAAAAATTTTAAATACAGTTTTTTTTTTGTTTTTTTTTATAGAAATATGTGTTTTATTAAATAATCTATTATGTTATTATCTAAAACAATCAGTTAATTGTATCCGCTTTTCATCACTCTCTATTAACTTTTAAAAGCTTGTGTATGAGATAATATTTTTTTCTAAAATCTCAAGCTTTCCAACGGTATATCATACATGTATATTACTGTTCTTATGTTCAAAAACAAAAAATTGCGTACAAAATAGATTTTTTTTCAGTTTTCTCCTTTAGTTGGGTATCGAATTCATTCAATTTATATATTTACCTCTTTTTCATCAGTGGTAACAAGATAATATAGCTATTTTTATAGAATCGACAAATTAAAGGTACTTTAGAAGAAGAAAATTTAAAATATAGGCATTTAAGCTCTGTCAGACCATTTTATTCCGAATGAAACCTAAATATTATTAAAGCCCATTAAATTTCACATCCATATAGCGAGTTTAAACAAAATCGTCGGAACCGTTTTCGAGAAAATCGAAAAAAGGTGCAAAATGCATGGTATAAAGTGGATCTTCTGGTAAGCTGATTTTGATGAAAAAGATTTTGTAACGCCTCGGGCGTATATTTGTCTTAATTATGAAATATCAGTTTCATAGGACTTACCGTTTCCGGCCGGGAGTTACCACACACTCACACACACACACACAGACCTTTTTGCGGGACTTGGTTATTTGGACTCAGAGGACCCTAAAATGTGTATTTCCGTTGAAAACTGGAATTCGAAAATTTTCACGATCGCGATACTTTCCCTTAATGTATATAGTAAGTGAAAGTAAAAATAATTTAAATTTAAGAAACCCTCTGTTGAAATTTTGAAGGAAATTAAAGATTTTTTTTTATCGATTTCAAATGTTTATTATTGAAAATAATAAACTAATTTTTTTTTTTATTATTCTTAAATGATTTTGTTTAAAGAGAAAAGAGGAGTTTAAACAAACCTTTTACATTTAAAACAATATACAGTGAGTGTTAAAAGTAACCGAAATTCGTATTTCCTTTCATTTAATAAGCACACTTCACAGCTATGAATGTACATAATTCTTTTTCACCTAGGAATGTTTAAAAGAGACTCACATAAAGGAAAATCACTGACCGGAAAACTGAAAAGTTCATCCGTTTGAAAAATATCTGGTTAATAATATAAAATTACAGGATCATTCAGTGTAAAAAGCATTCAGAAATCGTCATATTCTGTTGTTCAATGGTTCCAAATGTTCATATTCTCACTAATCTTCGACATAATTGTATGCTCTAAACAATTCTTCTCCCTCATGTAACTTATACCCAACCTTGGAATGATTTATTTTTTAAATAAGGCCCTAAAACAAAAACGCAAAGATCGAACAACGGCTTCGAATAATTTCTTAAAGAGAAATAGTTGAAATGTTAAATAAAATTTATAGAAATATGTGGATGGCTGAGTGAAATGTATAATAATAATAGGCTTACCGAACCCGAAGGTTCGATGCCGATACCACCAAACTTCGCCTGCACAGACTCGTCTAATGTTCACCGGTTATGCCCAAGCCCCCGAGATCAGCCTTAATGCAATCCTCCCATCAACGCTTCGGCCTACCTTTCGGATGCCTACCAGTCGGTTCAGCGAATACCAACTTTCTCGGAATCCGTTCCTCACCGAGCCCAACTACTTTACGCGCCCATTTGAGTCTCCGCGATGCTATCAACTCAATTATATTCACAGGGTGCAAACTTCGTGATTCCGTGTTGTGCAACCTTCTAAACTCCCCAGTGGCTTCATCTCTCTTCGGACCAAATATTTTACGCAGTACCTTATTTTCGAAAACCTTAAGCCGTAGTTCATCTTTCAAAGTAAGCGGCCACGTTTCACATCCGTAAAGAACCGTCGGAAGAATAATAGTTTTATAAATTCTAACCTTTAAGTTTTTAGACAGAAGCCGCGAGCTAAGTAATTTAGCAACTGCATAATAACACACATTTCCCACCTTTAACCGGGACTTTATTTCCTCTTGGATTTCATTTTTTCTTGTTATCATTGAACCTCAATACTTGAATTTCTCTACGTGTTCAAAACTATGCCCTGAAATATTAATATTATCAAGATCGCCACAATTTCTGCTACTAATTTCTAGTATATTTCGTCTTATCGGTATTTAATTCAAGAATGGAAGAATGGAAGAAACCCTTTGTTGAAATTTTGAAGGAAATTGAAGATTTTCATTCCTATGTGATGAATTACAATAATGTTGATGAGTGATTTATTGAAAATAATAAACTAATTTTTTTTTTTATTATTCTTAAATGATTTTTTTTAAAGAGAAAAGTGAAGTTTAAACAAACCTTTTACATTTAAAACAATATACAGTGAGTGTTTAAAGTAATCGGAATTCGTATTTCCTACTTCCTAATACAAGTATACTTCACAACTATGAATTTATATAATTCTTTTTCACCTAGGAATCTTTAAAAGAGACTCACATAAAGGAAAATCACTGACCAGACAACCGAAAAGTTCATCCGTTTTGAAAAATATCCAATTAATAATTTAAAATTACAATATCATTCAGTGTAAAATCCATTCGGAAATCGTCATATTCTGTTGTTTAATGGTTCCAAGTGTTCACATTCTCACTAATTTTCGACATAATTGTATGTTCTAAACAATTCTTCTCCCTCATGTAACATAAGATTTGACAACCTTAACATAAGAACTACCTTGGAATGATTTTTTTTTATATAAGGCCCTAAAATAAAAACGCAAAGATCGAACAACGGCTTCGAATAATTTATTAAAGAGAAATAGTTGATATGTTAAATAAAATTTATGGAAATATGTGGATGACTGAGTGAAATGTATAGGATACAATATATAAAAAAAAAGTAAATGGGCGTCCAAAAAATATTGAATGTTAAAACTGAAAGACTGATTATTCATCAAATTAGAAAACAATACTTCAAATGAGCAAACCTTAGCTTATTTCTGAATATTTCAGAACTTCTGGATACACAATAAGTGTTTAAACTGGTCACCGCGTTCCAAAAAACTATGACGAAAAGAAAAACATGGTACAAGATGTACGGAAAACTTCTTTGAACAGGTTTGTAACGTTTTTTAAGAAAAAGTTTGATGGATTAAAATGTTTATAAATGACTCCCATACTAAAATACGTGGTTCTCATGAAAAAATTACTGTTTGGATGAAACCAAATAAAGAATATAGTATGTCATAATAAAACACCTTGAGCTATCAGTGATAGTTAGGTCTGTTATTCTTTGAAAAAGTTTAATAACATTGGATTCATGGACAGAATTATTGAAAGGTTTGTGCATTTTTTAAGTATGAAAATCCAGAATTAAAAGTAGAAGGAAAATGACGAATAAATTAAATTTTTAACATACCGGCGACCACTACTCTGAACCTATATACGTTATCTATTCAGATTTATTTGCTGAAAATTTTTCAAAATGTTCTCGAAATCTCTCTTCCATTATTTCTTTCACATTAAATTAACTACATTAGAGTGCTTCCATTGGGAAGCTTCTCAACATGTGTTTCATGCCTTCATATATTTTCCTCAAATTTACTTGTTGTATTCCATTATACAGTTGTAATTTCCAATAAAGAAATTAAAACAAAAAAAAAAACTATTTGTGGGTCCTACTAAAAAGGAAAATCAGGAAATATTATATTCAAAATTAAAATGGCCTCAAGAAACAATAAGTGGTTGAGTAGGATAATATTTCACACTAAACAATTAATTAATCAGTAAGATTAATTCCTACTGGGCTAAAATTTTTAATTATACAAAACGTTTTACCAACTGGATGTTTATTTATGATCACTGCATTTATATAATTAGGAAACCACTTAATTCCGAATACTTTTGACACCATTGACATGCAAAATTTTTAATTTTTTCGTAAATGACCGTTTAAAACGTTAAAAATAAAACCATTGTCGTCGTAATTTTTGGTTATAGCTATAGTATACCTTCTTTCTAACATTAAAAAGTGGTTTACAACTCCATAAAACATAAACAAATAAGTTAAAAGCAAGTAAATTATGCAATTGTAGTGAATTCCGAATACTTTTGACACTCACTGTAGCTCCTAATCGTCAAGCCTTAACGACAAATGTTGTATATCAAAATATGTTTAGTGTTAAATTTATAATTTGGTATTAAAATGTCTGCCGAATTTTCTATACGAGCTAAGCCAAGAGACCTGAAGGGTGTCAATAGAGCTTCTATTTAAAAAAAATATAGGCTTATCTATAATTGGACAGATTTAGCTCATTTTTTCATGGTAACTATGAATTTTCATGGTAACTATCTTCGACTTTTTACTATGCTATAAAATATAACTCAGTACATATTTAGTTGTCAAACATGAAATATCGGATTTTTTAAATCTTTAAGTCTATGGAGGATCTTAAGTTAAGGACAGTGGGGCCACCCATCCATTCGGTGGATATAGGACCATTATCTGATTATTTTTTATGTTAAGCTGTTTTTCTTAGTTCATTGTCCATCATCAATTTTTTTTAATTAAAAATTTCCACCTAAGGTATCTTATTAAAAACGACCATCCATGGAAAATGATCTCTTTAAAAAAATTACCACAACTATTTTTATGAACAGAAATTAATGAACCATCTTTATTCCGATAATTTAACTTTATTATCATGGCTTAAAATTATGCATCTTGAACTTTTATAGGTTCTTAAAGTTAATATTAATGAAAATCATAAAAAAAATTTAAAAGATTCATTGGAGAATTAAAATCAACTCCAATAAATCCCACCAGATTACCTTTACCCTAAACCTATGACATCCTGCCCTACAGTGTCCTTTAATGATATTCCGCTTGTCCCTGTTGAACAGATCCGTTATTTAGGCCTCCTGCTTGACAAACATCTTACATGGAATCCGCATACAAGACTGAAAAGACAAGAAACTGCTCGCCGATTTCGGTTACTTCAACATTTGCTTGACAGACGCTCTAACCTTTCTCTTTACTACAAAAGACTAATTTACATGACAATCATAAGGCCTTTCTGGACTTACGGAGTTGAGCTTTGGGGCTCTACTAAACCATCAAACTCTTCCCGTATCCAATCCTTACAATCCAAAATCCTTCGCAAAATCCTTAACGCTCCTTACTTTGTCACCAACAAAATCATCCACAAAGACCTTAATGTTCCATATGTTGCTGATTTGGCCTGTACCAGGTATCACTCCTTCCATGAAAAACTCCAATCCCACTCTAATCCACTAGTTTCAATCCTTACTTCCACTTCAATTCCTGACAATCCGCCGAGGCGTCTGAAAAGAAGATGGCCTCGAGACCTTCTTGTGTAGATTCACTACTAGAGTGCTGCCAATGGGCAGTTTCTCTTCATGTTTTTTTTCACGTGTATTATCATTGTAGCCGATTTACTTGATGTATGAACATACAGTTGTAAATTTCAATAAATGAATTAAAGAAAAAAAAAAAAAGATTCATAACGAAAATCGCTCGAAACCGACCGAAAATCTACCACCACAGAAATTAACTAAAAGATTTATAGTTTACTTTCCATTAATAAATAACCTGCGGGTTCGGGTCGGTTAAAGAGAAAAAAAAATTTAAAACCTTTTTTCTTTTTAGCTCTAGCTTTTTTTTTTCAAATGTTGTCCCTATAAATTTCAGTTTCTTTGTTTTAAATGTTTTTTTTATACTTTATGAACATTTAATAATCACGAATCGTAAAAATAAAGTATCAACTGATGCTCTAAATTTGTCAATAAATTATTTTTTTCTACTTTAAAAAAAAAATATATTTTACTAAACCAACATAATAATAATAATAGGCTTACCGAACCCGAAGGTTCGATGCCGATACCACCAAGCTTCGTCTGCACAGACTCGTCCAATGTTCAGCGGTCAAGCCCAAGCCCTCGAGATCAGCCTTAATGCAATCCTCCCATCGACGCTTCGGCCTACCTTTCGGACGCCTACCAGTCTGTTCAGCGAATACCAACTTTCTCGGAATCCGTTCCTCACTAAGCCCAACAACTTTACGCGCCCATTTGAGTCTCCGCGATGCTATCAACTCAATTATATTTACAGGGTACAAACTCCGCGATTCCGCGTTGTACAACCTTCTAAACTCCCCAGTGGCCAAATATTTTACGCAGTACCTTATTCTCGAAAACCTTAAGCCGTTGTTCATCCTTCAAAGTAAGCGGCCACGTTTCGCATCCGTAAAGAACCGTTGGAAGAATAATAGTTTTATAAATTCTAACCTTTAAGTTTTTCGACAGAAGCCGCGAGCTAAGTAATTTAGCAACTGAATAATAACACGCATTTCCCACCTTTAACTGGGACTTTACTAAACCAACATACCAATAGATAATTTAAAATTTTGTTTTTTGAAATTCATAATTATGTACAGACATAATTAGTAAAAGTAACTAATTATAATATTTTGAATAAAAATTTGTATGGATTTCGCTCTTGTTTTTTTATTGTCAATTGGCATCGACTCCTCTTATAGGGAAAAAGTGGCGGGGTTTCGTTTGCTCAAAAACTCCGTAATCCTTTTATACGGTCGCTTCTGTCAAAAAAGTGTCCTAATTAAAATTTGCAGGAAATAAGGTGTGGAATCCAGGTTCCAACTATTTTTTTTTTTTTTTTTAAGTGTCTTCTGGGACACATATCGTACAACAAAATTAAAATCTGAATACAGAAATCGATTTCTTGTGAAAAAATAATGGGGGTGTACGCTTAGCTTAACTTTTTTTTTTTTGCCCAACAGTCTGGCCATAATACTAAAATGTACAATAATTCGGTGAGCGCCTTCTTTAATATCATCCAAGCTATAATAGACTGTTGGACCAGTTGTCTCTTGGAACTATGAACCGGTACTTTGACAAGAGGAGGCAGGAAGTCATTTCATCAATGGGAGGCGCCGATTAAAAGAGAACAACGCCAACCGGACTTAGATCTACACATTTAACAGATCAGATATCTTTGGATAGTAAGTTCATTCACAGCTTCTATTTCATTCAAGTCCATTCACAGCTTCTAGTTCATTGATGCATTCATTGAAGTTCATTCATTATTCTATCTCAGCCCCTGACGGTTACTACACCGTAACGACGTCGTCGAGGACAATGAACGGATGCTGGCCAATTTTCTGAAGCCATTGTATAAATCAATTCACGTCATTGAAGGATCAAACCATTTTAAACTATCTATCAGGCCATGTTATATGCCATTTTGATTATGATGTTTCATTTTTGTTAGCTATTCCTTATCATAATAACAATAATACTATTATCTCCATTGGTATGATTTCACTACAAAGCCACCCTTTTTACTTTGACTTAATTATATCCTAAAAATTTTGGAACTCTATTTTTCAACGGAAATACAAGTTCCAGGGCCCTATAAGTCCAAATAACCAAGTCGCGTAAAAAGGTCTGTGTTTGTGTTTGAGGTCACTTTGCACACTTTTATAATCTTATCAAAAAAAGCTTCTACGGTTTAGATTAAACACGCTATATCGATGTAAAATTAAATGGGCTTTAATACCATGTAGGTTACATTCTGATTCAAAAAGTCTCACAGGGCTTAAATGACGATATTTAAAATTTTCTTCCCCTAATCTACCTTTAATTTTGTAGGTTTCATGAAAATAACTATATCATCTTGTAAGCATTCATGAAAATACGATAAATATATAACATAAGCGAATTCGATATACAATTAAAGGAGACAAGAGAAAACATTTTGTTTTATACAATTTTTGTGTTTTTGAACCTAAAAACAGTAACATAGACGTATAATATACCGTTGGAATGCTAAAAAATTTGGAAAAAATTATTATCATAAACTTGAAAACCTGATAAAACTAACTGATTGTCGTAGATAATATATTTTTCGATAAAACGCAGGTATCTATTGTAACTTATAGTAATTAATTTATTTTCATCCCTAACAGTATTTAAAAATTCTAAAATTGATTTTAGCAACGGAGGTGATTGAAAGTCGTGTGTTGCGCGCACCCGATTTTTTACTTGTTATTCTTTATCATTTCGTGAGTTTAAAACTACATTTTTATGATATTGTGGTGCAGTGGCTAGCATAGCAGCCTTCTATGCCAAAAGTCAAGGGTTCCAACCCGGTGGATAGCCCTAGGATTTTGATGGTAGTAAAAAATACTTGGTTATTGCTTTCTTCGGCGGTGACGTAAAATGGTTGTCCCGATCCTGTGAGATAAAGAGACCTATTCTAATAAAACCTGAATTGGTAAAATTTAGGACTCCCACTGTAGCATCTTCCGATTAGCCACATGCCCTAGTATTTTTGTGACGGATTTTAAAAAAAAGTGGTCCAGTATTTTCGGACAGACGGATTTTTTTTTATTCGTTATTCGCATCTTGGATCGTTTTTTTTTTTTTTTTTTTTTTATTTATTTATAGTGATTTACAACTTTATTAAAGAACACAATAAGTAAATATGAGGAATGAAAAAAAAAGTCATGAAAATGTCTTGAGAAAGAACTACCCAGTGGTAGCACTTCACTAACTAATTTAACTCAGTAGGTCCTGAGGCCACCTGTCTTGAAACGTAAGCTCAAAAATTTTCAGGAGGAGAGGTTATTTATTTTTGGTCGATTACAAAAGTTCATTGTTGAAAATAATTAACTAAAACTATTAAAAATAATAAAACATAAAATCTGCATATGAAACATCGATATGAAGCACAATATGCTCTAAGATATTTGTTTTAATCAGAATAAGTAAGAATAAATAGAAGAAAATAAATGTACAATATGTGCATTATAAATTATAGTATTAGACAATAAGACGAAAATTTCAGCTTCATATCCGTATTTATTTTTGGCATACTACATTGACCAAAAAAGTTACTTATTATATTTTGCAAAATTACTGCTAAAATAAAATTAGAATACCAAGAATTTCGGAACAATACAACATACGAAGTGATTAACCGACAACAATACAACCCTATCCAAACAGTTCCGTAGAAAGGGTACCTTAGACCTGACGCAAGAAGACGCAACAAATCATCAAGACCAGAAGTGCTGTGGAAGGAACGCCAATAGAGAAATATTGTCAGGGGGTTATTGTGTTCTATTGTAGGAAATGTGGTGTCGTTGAACTCCACCCTCGAGTAGGAAGGAGGACCGTGGGAGTAGAAAGCTGTGCCTCGGAGGCACAAGCACAATATTGTGACAGCCCTCACAACAATAGCACACTACCGCAGTCTTCCTATTGTCCGCTCAGGTACCTACAACTCCATCCTTCCTGGATCTTATCCTGTCGTCTCGGCTGTAACCAAATTTATGAAGAATGAAGGGGTGGTTAAAGCGAGTCATTGCTGATAGTCAATAAGAAGTCACTATCATGGCAGAACTCCACCATCAACATATTTTTACTTTCACTTACTATATATAGTAAGGGAAAGTATTGCGATCATGAAAATTTTCGAATTCCAGTTTTCAACGGAAATACACATTTTAGGGTCCCCTGAGTCCAAATAACCAAGTCCCGCAAAAAGGTCTGTGTGTGTGTGTGGTAACTCCCGGGCGGAAACGGTAAGTACTATGAAACTGAAATTTCAAATTTAAGACAACTATACGCCCGAGACGTGACAAAACTTTTATCATCAGAATGTGCTTAAGAGAAGAGGCACTTTATACCATGCATTTTACATCTTTTTTAGATTTTCTCAAAAACGGTTCTGACGATTTTGATTAAACTCGCTATATCGATGTAATATTTAATGGGCTTTAATATCATGTAGGTTTCATTCTGATTAAAATAGTTTGACAGGGCTTAAATGACGATATTTTAAATTTTCTTTCTCTAAAGTACCTTTAATTTTGTTGATTCTATAAAAATAACTATATTATCTTGTTACCACTGATGAAAAACAGCTAAATAAGGAAGTTGAGCGAATTTGAAAAGGAAAAAACTGAAAAAATATTTTTTTAATGCAATTTTTTGTTTTTGAACATAAGAACAGTAATATACATGTATGATATACCGTTGGAAAGCCAAAGAATTTATAAAAAAATATTATCTTATACTCAAGCTTTTAAAAGTTAATAGGGAGTGATGAAAAGAAGATAAAACTAACTGATTATTTTAGATAATAATATAATAGATTTTTTAATAAAAAACACGTTTTTTAGAAATTCCATTTAACTAATTCTTTAATGGCTTCACTTATTTTGATCTCTTACTGTATTTGAAAATTCTTTCATTGATTTTAAAAATGGAGGTAAGTGAAAGTCGTGTGTTGCCCGCACCAGATTTTTAATAAATATTGAAGATGTGGATGGTCGGCTGTGGAAATTATCAGGAGTCTTAAACATGTGGGCCATTATTTCTACCTATTGTATTTCTAATAAAAATACAATCATTTTTTCAAAGACCAACCCGAAAATGATCTAAAATTTTCAGTCTAAATTGTGACAAATTTTAGCACTCCGACATTTGGGTTTTGGGCTAGAATTTGATTGTTTTTTCATTGTCAAAAAATTGTATCACATTTACATGTATTTTATAATATAGTTGTAAATATCAATAAACATGTATATTTATATATAATCTTTTTTTGTAATTACTGTTAGCATTGATAAATAATGGGTAAATATTCGCGAACAATCGCAATTTATCCACGTACTTTTCTTTTCGTAAAAAATAATTGTACAATAATAAAGATATAATTAAAACAATTGTTTCCACAGTACTAATTCTTCTATGTTTTTTTGACATCATTGGGGAGCTTATAAGTTTGCACAACACGGAATTGTGGAACTTGTATCCTGTGAACATAGTCGAGTTGATAGCATCGCGGAGACTCAAGTAAGTAAAGTTGTTGGGCTCGATGAGGAACGGATTCCGAGAAAGTTGGTAATCGCTGATCCGAATGGTAGGCGTCCGAAAGGTAGGCCGAAGCGTCGATGGGAGGATTGAGTTAAGGCTGATCTCGAGGGCTTGGGCTTGAATGGTGAACATTGGACGAGTCTGTGTAGGCGTAATTTGGTGGTTTCAGCATCGAGGCTTCGGGTTCGGTAAGCTTATTATAATTATTATTCTTATCTTTTGACATCAGCTTAGTTTAATATAAATGGGAGGTAAGATAAAGTCGTGTGTTGCGCGCCAAAGATTTTTTTTTCATAATTTATGTTCATATTCAATACTTTATAAACTGTACATAAAGGATAGTAATTGGAGATTTATGATTTATTAAATCCCTCATCACTTAAAGAAACTTAAATTCTAGTGGATATTTTGGGGTAAAACATATTTTCTTCTATTAGTAAATTTAATATGTTAAGGTAAATTTACCCTATAAAATGGGGTTAATTTAATATATTGAAGTAAATTCAAAATTTTCAAATTGCAATGAACGTTTCCCATCTAAATTCGCCATTCTTTCATATACATTAAAATTCAAATTGGTTCTAGTTTTTATTTAGTATATCTAATTTTGAGTTTTTGATTTAAATACTTATGATAACAACACTGTCAATTTTTTTTTATTCATCCCTACCTCGCCTTTGAAGGCTATACGGGGTTTCTCGGACCAGGGGGTGAGGGCGAGCGAAATAAAAGCCCCCATGCACCGAGTCTCGAACTCGTAATTTTAGGTTTCAAATTATTAGGTCCTCTGTGTTGCTAGGCAACGCGCGGTAACCCGTTCAGCTACCCCGTCCCCTACAATACTCACAATGTTTAACAATTTTGATGCACCTTAGTAATCGACGAAAAATGAGGGCTTTCGTTTTAAGATACATAGAACTCATTGTGTAGTTCGCCGTAGAAAAATTTGAAAATAATAGAAACAGTCAGCCAATGAACCCCCATGTAAACGAATAGCAGTAAGCTAAAAAGTGAAATAGTGAGTCATATGTGTGGAAGTGTTTTCAAAAAAGTCTTGAGAATGGGAAGAGAACCCCGAAACGTTGATAAATGATGTAAACAATTATGAAATAAAATAAATAATTAACAAAAGAAAGTTAAGGTGTGTAATATTAAGAAAAACTTTCTGATTTTTTTTTTTAAATAGATTTATTGCTATTTACAACTGTATAATGATATACATCTAGTAAATGAGATACGAGATACAAATGTCATTGATTCACATGTGGCGATACTACCCATTGGCAGCTCTCAAAAGACTATGTTAAACTAGAAGGTCTCGGGACCATCTTCTTTTCAGACGCCTCGAAGGATTATCAGGGATTGTAAAGGAAGCAAGGATTGAAACGTGGATTAGAGTGGGAATGGAGTTTGTCATGAAAAGAGTGATACCTGGTTCGCGCCAAGTCAGCAACATAGGGAACGTTAAGATCTTTATGGATGAGTTTATTTGTGACAAAATAAGTAGTATTGAGTATTTTTGATTGCAAGGATTGGATACGGGAAGAATTTGGTGGTTTAGTAGAGCCCCAAATCTCTACTCCATAAGTCCATATCAGTCTGATGATAGTCATGTAGATGGGCCTTTTGTACTTCAGTGGAAGGTTAGAGCGTTTGTCCAGTAAGTGTTGAAGTAGTCGAAAACGTTGGGCAGTTTCTTGTCTTTTCAGTCATGTATGAGGGTTCCAAGTGAGACGTTTGTCAAGGAGCAGTCCTAGGTAGCGGATCTGTTCAACAGGGACAAGAGGAGTGTTATTGAATGATACTGTTGGGCAGGATGTCATAGGTTTACGACGAAGGGTAAAGGTGGTTTGGTGGGATTCTGAAAAATTAAAAAAGAAAAGAAAAAAAATTATATTATCTTATTACCATTGATAATTAACAGAGAAATATGCACGTTGAGCGATTTTTATAAACAACCAAATAAGAAAACAACAAATATTTTTGTATACATTTTTGTGTTTTTGAACACAACAATAGTAATATAGATGTATAATATGCCGTTGCATAGCTAAAGATTTTAGAAAAAATATTATCTGTGATATTCACGGAATTGTGAAGGGTGATCGAGAGTGATGAAAAGCCGATAAAACTAACTGATTATTTTAGATAATAATATAATTGAGTTTTTAATAAAACACATGTTTCTATATTAATTCAATTTAATTAATTCTTTAATGGTTTCATTTTTATGTCTAACTGTTTTTGAAAATTCTTTCATTGATTTTAAAAACGGAGGTGAGTGAAAGTCGTGTGTTGCCTGCACCAGATTTTTATAATTGTATAACATACCTTAAATATCATTCATAGGTAAATACCTCTTCCCTGAAGTGATTAAGAGGGGATAATATTGTTTGTGTATTCGTCAAGACTAACGTTTAAATAATTGCTTCTCAGGAAGTGAGCGAATAGACTGGAGTCCCGTTAAGTTGTCCCGGGTCTCTGTCAAAATATTTATAGAGCTTTTGGCAGGCCATAAACTCAGCGCCGTAAATCTGTCAAGGGACACTCCGACCTCCCGATCTTTATCCACTGCTATCACATGGGAGCAAACATCGGGGCAAAAAGTTTGATATGTGGTCTTTGCTAGGTGTAATCTTTGGCGAGTCAGGTGTCTCAACGATCCGATAACGCAATGTCTAGAAAACTCCTAGGCCAGACACCTTTTTTCTTATTGTTTTTTTTTTTTTTTTTGTTTTTTTGCCATAAAACAATGTCAAAATGGCCATTTCATATAAAAAATCACCTTTCCTACTTTCCGTACCTTATATATGTATTTATAAAATAAAGACACTATTCACTAACTTTTCTACCATACAACTAAATACAAGTGTGTTAATAAAAACCGGTAAACAAATAGGTCTCGAATTAAATACCGATAAGACGAAATATATGATTAGTAGCAGAAATGGTAGCGATCTTGATGATATTAATATTTCAGGGCATACTTTTGAACACGTAGAGAAATTCAAGTATTTAGGTTCAATGATAACAAGAAAAAATGAAATCCAGGAAGAAACAAAGTCCCGTTTAAAGGTGGGTAATGCGTGTTATTATTCAGTTGATAAATTACATAGCTCGCGGCTTCTGTATAAAAACATAAAGGTAAGAATTTATAAAACTATTATTCTTCCGCCGGTTCTTTACGGATGTGAAACGTGGCCGCTTACTTTGAAGGATGAACAACGGCTTAAGGTTTTCGAAAATAAGATACTGCGTAAAATATTTGGTCCGAAGAGAGATGAGGCCACTGGGGAGTTTAGAAGGTTGCACAACGCGGAATTGAAGAGTTTGTACCCTGTGAATATAATTGAGTTGATAGCATCGCGGAGACCCACATGGGCGCGTAAAGTTGTTGGGCTCGGTGAGGAACGGATTCCGAGAAAGTTGGTATTCGCTGAACCGACTGGTAGGCGTCCGAAAGGTAGGCCGAAGCGTCGATGGGAGGATTGCATTAAGGCTGATGTCGGTGGCTTGGGCTTGACCGGCGAACATTGGACGAGTCTGTGCAGGCGAAGTTAGGTGGTATCGGCATCGAACCTTCGGGTTCGGTAAGCCTATTATTATTATTATTCACTAACTTTTCTGGTCATCGCAATATCTAAAAACGTTGCAAATTGTTCATATTAAAACCAGAACAATTTTTTTTTTCCATCATCTTTTTTATTATCGCTGTTATACAGTTTGTCAAAATATACATATATACATAAATATAGTCGACGTTTCGGGGCTTTTTGCCCATTATCAAGACTAAAAAGTTGTTTAAAAACATAATACTTTTATTTACATTTAATAATTAATTTTTTTTTCATGATATACAATTAACTACAAATTACCTTTTTTATTTATACATACTACAAATTATTACACAGTGTCTATTATTTCAAACTTTTTTTAATTTGAATTTTTGTGTATTATATTTACCAAAACTATTTATAGATAGTTAACTAATATGAAAAGCAATAAATAATTCAAAAGAAAATTACCTAAATGGTATATCACCACTGCTAATTTCAAAACGCTAGATCTCTGCTATTTCTTAACAAATTTTAAATATTCCTTTTTTGTTTTATTGGAAATTGGATTTATTTATGGTATTTATATTGGGTTGTTTCACATGAAATGTCTTTTTTTATAGTTTCTGAAATACATAAAGGATTTTGCAGGTCTCTGTTCTTTTCTTTCGAATGTTTGCATATTTAAAGTAAACAGTTACTAAGCCTCTACCTTTGCATTATAAACATTAGCTTCCCAATCAGTTACCCACTTTTTAGTATACCTCCAAATATGAAAATATTTGCAAGGTGTTTGGGAGAGTGTTAATGAACGGATCATTCGCTGTTGGTTTGCTGATTTTTCAGCTGGGGATACCGACTTGGAAAACTTGGCCGAGGAAGAAATCCGTCCGTAATAGACAATGATGTCCTCAAACATACAGTAGAAGGAAACCCCTACCAAACAGTTAAAGGACTCTCAGCACAACTAAATGCAAGTGCATCTACCGTTTCCAGACATTTAAAGTGTATTGGGAAAGTAAAAAAGCTCGATACATGGGTACCTCATGATCTCACTGAGCGGCAGCAAGACCCCATGTTTCAAAACATACCGTGCAAATATTGAAAGAACTGGGCCACGACGTTCTTCCGCACCCACCATATTCACCCGACTTGTCTCCAACAGATTACCACCTGTTCAGGAATATAGACAACTTCGTCAAAGGAAAACTTTTTGAAAATGATGATCGAGTGAAAAGAGCGTTTTCAGATTTTGTTCCACTTTAAAGCTCAGAGTTTTTCAGTTCGGGGATAAAAAAGTTGGTGTCACGTTAGGAAAGATGTGTAGAAAAAGAAGGTAAATACTTCGAATAAAATTATCTTGTTTTCGTATCGTATTTTTAATAAAAATCCTTTACCTTGAAAACGAACATTTCATGTGACACAGCCCAATATTATCGTCGAAAAAGGTTATAGATAGTGGTAGTCTGTAGGAGATTAACCAGGGAAATATGAGGTTTGTGATAGGATATCGTAGGCCAAACCCAAATTATTTTGTTTACTACCTGTATTCAAACATTAGGTCGGGCGTTATCAGGAAGCAAATAGGTCCTTTCCTATTTATCCGTGGAAAAAATATAAAACCAGCCTAGTTCTTTCGTAGCTCAGAAATATTGAATCCGCATAGAAGGTAGGAGTGGGACCACACCGCTAATACCGAGGTAAGTGAATGCCGTGTGATGCCCGCACCAGATGTTTCTTTTTCTTAATAATAATATGACATTTCGAAACACCCGAATGCAACGAACACACAATATGACTTTTATTATTAAGAAGCCAGCTGCATTTGGCTGAGTGCAGGTCGTTGTTATCACAATACCATTGTCCATTCAAATCATCACATCTCTCTTAATAGGCGCTCGATAATTACTGTTGTATATTTTATCATAATGTCCTACGATTAGCAGTCTGCCAGTTATGGTGCTGGGCGATTACAACTACTGAATAGGTGTTTAGAATTTGAAAATAGCCTCACAAAGAACGCCGGCATTTAAACAGCTATAATCATACCTAAAGATAAATATCTGTTTCTTGGACACTATCATTCAGAATACAATACTTCCAAAATATGACTAGTCATTTATGAAAAACCCTGTATTCTACCATATATGATATAAAATTATGTATTCTGTTTGCAAAAAAAAAAAAAAAAAAAAAAAATAGAGGATTTAGAAAACAATAAATAAATAAGATTTTCGGAAAAAATGTTATCTATCATGAAGAATTGTAGAATGTAATGCAGAGTGATGTATTGCTGTTAATAATATTTTTTATTGTTAAGGGGGAGCGGCGTGGCCTAGTGGATAGAGCTTTACAATACTGTTCTCCAATCCCTAGGTTCGAACCCCGGCTAGGGCTAAATTATTTATTCTATCATTTCAGCCGTGGAGCGACCCTGGAGTATGTTGAACGTTTTGGGGTACATCCAATGATGGATGATACCTATAATTGGGGAAAAACGCTGCTAAGCTGACACGGCCTTTGGACTAGACAGTACGAACCTCTAAAATTTAGAGTCTAAATGTACTGAAACCAAAATTATTCATAGGTTGTAGAGGTCCAGTTTTTTTTTTTTTTTTTTTTTTTTTTTTTTTAATGTTTAAATCTCTCTCTCTCTCTCTCTCTCTATATATATATATATATATATATATATATATATATATATATATATATATATTACAAATCCAATTCAGTCTTTTTCAAATCGATTTCCGTGATTATTAGCAATTATATCACTAGACTTGACTTGAATAGCATCTCCACTCAGTGTGCTGTATGTTTATGGCTTGTATATAGATATGAGTGACTTTTACGTTATGAACATATTTTATTGATTCTTTATTGTATATATTGGGTTGTGTCACATGAAATGTACGTTTTCAAGGTAAAGGATTTTTTATTAAAAATACGATATGAAAACAAGATAATTTTATTCGAAGTATTTACCTTCTTTTTCTAAACATTTTTCTCAACGTGACACCAACTTTTTTATCCCCGAACTGAAAAACTCTGGGCTTTGAAGTGAAACGTACTTTTCACTTGATCATAATTTTCAAAAAGTTTTCCTTTGACGAAGTTGTCTAAATTCCTGAACAGGTTGTAATCTGTTGGAGACAAGTCGGGGGAATATGGTGGTTGCGGAAGAACGTCGTAGCCCAGTTCTTTCAATTTTTGCACGGTATGTTTTAAAACATGCCGCTCAGTGAGATCATGAGGTACCCATGTATCGAGCTTTTTTACTTTTCCCAATGCACTTTCAATGTCTGGGAACGGTAGATGCACTTGCATTTAGTTGTGCTAAGAGTCCTTTAACTGTTTGGTAGGGGTTTCCTTCTACTGTATGTTGAAATTGATTGGGAAGCTATATAATGTTTATAACATTCGGAAGAAAACAACAGAGACCTGCAAAATCCTTTATGTATTTCCGAAACTATAAAAACGTACATTTCATGTGAAACAACCCAATACAAACCAATTCAACGATGATCCTAATACCTAGACTAGATATCAGCTGGTTATTTTTAAAATGGCGGCCGATAAAAAGTAATTTAATTCCATAACTCAGGTATCATCTAAGATAGAAACAACATGTAATAATGTTTTAAGCAAAAAAATCGTGAATAATTAGAGAAAAGTGAAAAAGAAAAGATAATTAATTAATATTTTATTCATAAATACGGCAATAACTCAGTTATTTTTGGAGATACCGAAATATTTGTTGAGTTTTAGAATCAGTAAAGCGCGATAAACAAAAAAAGTATTTGAATTAAGTTTCTTTTAATTAATAAATACCAGCTCTTAGTGGAATTTGTTGGATATTAAAATTTCTACAAAATGAAAAAAAAAAAAAAAAATCATTGAAATCGGTACAGGAATAATATTGGGTTGTTTCACATGAAATGTCCGTTTTTATAGTTTCTGAAATACATAAAGGATTTTGCAGGTCTCTGTTGTTTTCTTCCGAATGTTTACATATTTAATGTAAACAGTTACTAATCCTCTACCTTTGTATTATGAACATTAGCTACCCAATCAATTACACACATTTTAGTATACCTCGAAATATGAACATGGAAACACGCGATTTTCTAGTAATATTTTCTACGAGTTTAAACTCGGCCATTCAGCAACTGAGGCCGCTAGAAATATTTGCAAGGCGTTTGGGGAAGGGAGTGTTAATGAACGGACTATTCGCCGTTGGTTTGCTTATTTATCAACTGGGGATACCGACTTGCCCCGAGGAAGACCTCCGTCCGTAATAGACAACAATGTCCTCAAATATACAGTAGAAGGAAACTCCTACCAAACAGTTAAAGGACTCTCAGCACAACTAAATGCAAGTGCATCTACCGTTTGCAGACATTTAAAATGCGTTGGGAAAGTAAAAAATCTCGATACATCGGTACCTCATGATCTCACTGAGCGGCAGCAAGACCCTATGTTTCAAAACATACCGTGCAAAAATTGAAAGAACTGGGCTACGAAGTTCTGCCGCACCCACCATATTCTCCCGACTTGTCTCAAACAGATTTATCACCTGTTCAGGAATTTAGACAACTTCGTCAAAGGAAAACTTTTTGAAAATGATAAACACCAGCAGTGGGGAGCCAGAACTACGAACTCTCGGGGGCGAACACTGCAGTCTGCACTCTATTCCACCCATAGTAACATCCTCTCTCCCGACTCTCCCACCTATTGGCCCACCGATCCTAACCGTAATCCCGACCTTCTAGATTTCTTCATCCACAAAGGCCTAGGACCGCTAAATCATTCTGTATCCCGGCTCGATGACCTATCCTCAGATCACAGCCCTCTTATCCTAACTCTTTCATTATCACCTGTACTAAAACTCCCCCCACCGTCATTCCTAAGAAGCCCAGTTAACTGGACTCTCTTCCGTGAAATCATAACCGACGCAATAGACCTCAGAGTATCCCTCAAATCTCCTCAAGAACTAGATGATGCCGTTAATTCCTTCACTACCCTGATCCAACAAGCAGCCTGGAATGCATCGTCACCCTCTCCTTCCCCTCTGTACCACAAGAAGAATCCAATACCCCAAGACCTCCTAGATCTCATCCATACTAAGCGACGCTCCAGAATCCTCTGGCAAAGAACCAGGCACCCAGACGATCGGAAGTCCTACAACTATTTTACCAAATTAGTCAAACAGAAATTAGATTCCTTTAGATCCCATTCCTACAATTCTTACCTCTCCTCATTATCCATTACCGATAATTCTCTCTGGAGAATAACCAAAAAAGTTCTTAAACGCCATACTATCACCCATCCTCTCCGACGTGCCGATGGTTCCTGGGCTTCGTCAGAGGAGACTAGAGCTGAAGAGTTTGCCCAATACCTCTCCAACATATTCACCCCCCATCCCAACTACAATTCCACTCATACACCTAGGGTACAAGAATTCCTCTCTTCACCAATACCTCTCTCTCTACCGCCGAAAGCTGTTAATCCCTCTGAGGTCAAATTCCTTATAAACAAACTAAAACCTCATAAATCTCCTGGCCACGACCTCCTCAATTCCAAGATCATTCTACAACTGCCTCAAAAAGCAATTATATTCCTTACTTACCTTTATAATTGTATCCTCCGCACAGCCCACTTTCCTCTGTTGTGGAAACACTCCATTATTATCCTCTTTCTTAAACCTGGTAAACCTCCCAACAACTCCTCATCCTATAGACCGATCAGCCTCCTCCCTATCCTTTCAAAATTATTTGAAAAAATCCTACTTAAGCGTATCCTACATTTAATTGAAATTCCTTCCCACCAGTTCGGATTCCGCTCTGGGCACTCCACTGTACAGCAAGGTCTAAGAGTAGTAGACCATTTATCCTCTGCACTCGAAAACAAGCAATACTGCACTGGTGCCTTTCTGGACATTGCTCAGGCATTCGACCGGGTCTGGCACGATGGCTTGCTTTTCAAACTAAAATCCCAATTACCCCAATCCTTATATCTAATCCTAAGATCCTATCTCGCTAACCGTTCCTTCAGAGTCCGTTGTGGTCACTTGTTACCCAATCGAGGCCGGCGTACCTCAAGGAAGCGTCCTAGGTCCTATCCTCTATATTTTATTTACAGCTGATATACCTTTAGATCCTAATACCTTCCTAGCATCTTTTGCCGATGATACTGCCATTCTTTCAACCCATCCAGACCCAGAACTGGCATCTTCCCATCTACAGAGCCACCTCTCCTTGATTGAACATTGGTGCGACAAATGGCGTATCAAAGTCAATCAATCCAAAAGTAAGCATGTCACCTTCACCCTCCGACGCAAATCCTGTCCACAAGTTCATTTTAACTCCATACCACTTCCCTGTTCCGACACAGTCCGGTATCTGGGTTTCTTACTAGACAAACGACTGACTTGGAACCCACATACTCGACTTAAAAGACAAGAGCTCAACAGAAGATACGGACAATTATATAGACTACTGAACAGAACATCACAACTTTCCATTGAAAACAAACTATTGATTTACAAGACAATTCTCAAACCAATGTGGACCTACGGAATTGAACTATGGGGAACTACTAAATTTTCGAACATCAAACGTATCCAATCCTTTCAGTCCAAAGTCCTTAGAACAATAGTCAATGCTCCCTATTATGTTACAAACAAGACCTTACATCATGACCTTAAGATCCCTTACGTCCTTGATCTCATCCCATCTAAATTCTCAACCTTCCACCAGAAACTTACTCTTCTTCCTAATCCTCTGGCACAATCCCTATCTAGTACCAACCATCCTTACAACCCTCCTCGTAGGTTGAGGCGGCAGTGGCCGAGAGATCTCCTATAAAAATGCAACTGGAGTGCTGGCAATGGCCAACTTCTCCACTCATGCCTGAGAGTGTGTGGCTCTAGCGCCCTCACTCAGTCTCCACTGGCTAGACTGGTGACGCGGCTGAATGAGAGGCGCTGGGAACTCATGGTGTTGTGCCACTCCATCCACTTCTGGGTGTAGGGGTTCGATTCGGAGTTCCCAGGGGCAGTATGTAAATAATGTATATACGTATGAATGTGGCCAAGATTTTATTTACTTTATATTTTATTTTTAGTTTACTTATCTTATTTCATCTTATGTTATTATATATATATATATATATATATATATATATATATATATATATTTTTTTTTTGTTTATTATTATTATTTATTTATGCATTATTTTATTATTACTTTTTTTTATTTTTATTTATTTTATTTTTTTTTTTTTTTATTGTTATGTCTGTTTTGTTTTGTTTTTTACTGTGTACATATGGAATGAATGACTTCTTTTAGCCCTAATACTTATTGCCAAAATAGTGGCAGATTGTATTATTTCTCAATAAAGCAATATTATAAAGTTGAAAATGATGATCAAGTGAAAAGTGCGTTTTCAGATTTTGTTTCACTTCAAAGTTCAAATTTTTTCAGTTCGGGGATAAAAAAGTTTAGAAAAAGAAGGTAAATACTTGGAATAAAATTATCTTGTTTTCATATCGTATTTTTAATAAAAATTATTTACCTTGAAAACGGACATTTCATGTGAAACAACCCAATAGCAGAGATATAGCGTTTTGAAGTTAGTTGCGGTGATATGCCATTTTCCTTTGAATCATTTTTTCCTTTTCATATTACTTGATTGAGTATAATCACCTACATAAACAATTATACCCTAATACAGTTATTTGGAAATTATAAACCATTGTGCAATAATTTGCAGAGTTCTTGAATACCGTTGTAAATATTTAAAAATACGTCCACAGACGATGCCTAGGGGTTCCGCAGACCTCTAATTGAGGACTACTGACTGGATGTATCGTAAAACCTCGTGTTGTTACAAGACCGTTCTCCAGTGCACATGGCATTCCCTCCCCATACAAAGGCATCGCTATTGATCGCAGATCTCTTTCCCTAATGATGTAGCTAATTGCGAGTCAATCCACCCCGCGGTCCCCATCAATCAAGGACTCCCTTGTTAAGGCCTACGATATACAGAGCTCTAGGCTTGTTTTAAAAATGTTAACTCGATTATAATTGCAAAGCAGAGGCTATAAAGAAGAGAGAGACGAGAAGATGGTCAATAACCCGCATGTGGGTGCGGGGGTCGAACCCACATTGTGCTCCGCCTCCCACCACTCCCTCCCAGGAACCGCAGCGATTGTCCACGCTGTCGATCGCAGTGTCGGAGCTAGGCCAACAAACCTGTCACCCTGGAAATTACTCTTCGGCAAAACAAAAACACGGAACCCTCCAAATTGCCACGGTCGAAGCTGCCACTTCCTTAAAAGCTTGGTTATGGTGTGCTTTACGGTTATACAATTACAAGCTTTAACCTGCAGAAGAATCGCGACATCTTCACAACAGTTTCCTGATCAAAAATTTAATGGAAAAATATATCATTTTTGTTATAACATTAGTCTTTAGGGTCTTTAGGAACTATATCAGTTTCAATGAAAAAGTTCCGTTTTTCCCAAAATTTTTCAAGAGTCGGAGATTGGATGGAAAATTTGACGACAGTTTCCTGACCAAATCTTAATTGAAAATATATTTTTTATATAACATTTGCCGGTATGATCTACCCTTAAGAGCCTCTATCTATGGAGATACCCTGTTTAATTACCCCCTTCTAAAGACAATCGATTTTTATTTGGGTTTTACGTTTTATCTTTAATCAGAAGTTTTTTTTTGTTTTTTTTTTTCTGCCTCGTTTACAAAAGGATCATAGGGTCACTCGTGGTGTAGTCTTTTATGTCCAAGATCGCGGGTTCAAAACTGTCAGGAGGATCTAGTTTTTTTTTTTAATGAAAGTAAAAAAATCCTTAATTATGCCGTCCTTCTGAAGGAACGTAAAAAGTTGGTCCTGAAGATCCTTATTCTAATTAAACCTGGATAGGAAAAATTTGGGACTCCCACTGTCCGATTAGTCATATCAGTCTAAAGTAATGTTTTTTTTGTTTTGTTTTTTAAATATATTTTTATTGAAATTTACAACTGTACAAAAAGTACATAAAGTAAATATGCTGAAATGTGATAACACATGAAATGAACATGAAGAGAAACTGTCCATTGGCACCACTCTTAGGTAGTGAGTCTAAACAAGAAGGTCTCGAGGCAATCTTCTTTTCAGATGCCTCGGAGGGTTATCAGGAATGGCGGAGGAAGCTAATGGATTAGAATGGGAGTGGAGTTTTTCATGGAAGGTGTGATACCTGTTACGGGCTAAATCAGAAACATATGGAACATTAAGATCATTGTGGATGATTTTATTCGTTACAAAGTAAGAAGCGTTAAGGATTTTGCGAAGGATTTTGGATTGTAAGGATTGGATACGGGACGAGTTTGATGGTTTAGTAGAGCCCCAAAGCTCTACTCCGTAGGTCCAGATAAGCCTTATGATGATCATGTAAATGAGTCTGTTGTAGTTAAGTGAAAGGTTAGAGCGTCTGACTAATAATAAGTGTTGGAGTAGCCGAAATCGTCGTGCAGTTTCTTCTCTCTTCAGTCTTGTATGCGGATTCCATGTTAGTCGTTTGTCAAGCAAGAGTCCTAAATATCGGATCTGTTTAACCGGGACAAGCGGAATATCATTAAAGGACACTGCAGGGCAGGATGTCATAGGTTTTCGACGAAGGGTAAAGGTAATTTGTTGGGATTTATTGGAATTGATTTTAATTCTCCAATTCTGACACCATACCTCAAGGTCTCTGGTGTGGGATTGGAGATTTTGAGAGGCAATTGTAGGATCGTTATTAACCGATAACACGCAAGTGTCATCGGCATAGGAAGAAAGGAATGTGTTAGGATGGGTTGGGATATCAGCTGTATAGACTGTATAAAGAACGGGTCCTAGGATGCTGCCTTGAGGAACACCAGCAGATGGAGAAAACAGGGAGGAATAGGAACTATTGTGATTTATTTTAAAAGATCTATCAACGAGGTAGGACTGGATAATTAGAAAATAGGTAGGAGGGAGGAATAGACGGAGCTTGTAAAGCAATCCCGGGTGCCAGACTCGGTCAAAGGCCTAAGACGTTAACTTAAAATAAAAAAATAAAAACAGTCTTTAAAATATTTAAATGGTGCATATCCTTCGAAAGAATAAAATTAGTCCTTTTCTTGCGTCCGATTAACCACAGCAGCCTAAAATGCCGTGAATCAACGAAGTAACAGAAGTTCATCATTGAAAATAACGAACCAAAATGTTTAATGAATTATATTTTCACCCTTTCCTAAAATTTCCACGGAATCTCCTTGTACTTGCTCCCATAAACTGGCCAGCCACTAATTGCGACCCTTCCTGGATCGTAAATATCCCTCAAAACGAGTAGCTTTCTTTTCCACACCGAAGTCGACCCCCGACTACCTGAATGGGGTTAAATAGTGCAATAGTAAATAGTGAGAAAACGTATAGGAAATATGGATGTTCCGGGTAGGGATGGCATTTTAGTGAGGGCGTAACGAATGAGAAGCGACCACAAGCCGTGGGAACCGCCTCGGGCGAGTGCCGAGATGCCCATTAACTCTCTTATACAACGAGCCGTCTTATGCAAACATCCAGCATATTTTTATTTATGCAAAAGTATAATAATACATCTTTTTATTCTCTTATAAAAATAATAAAATAAAATAAGAAGTGCATAATACACGACTTCGGAAGATTCCGATCTAACGTCTTCAGATGCACTTATCGCTTAATAAAGAATTCAAAAACGCTACAAAGCATTACAAAATCATACTTATATGAAAATGGTGGATAGCATAACAGCCTCCTGTGCTAAAGGTCACGGGTTCAAACCCGCAAGTGGTCTTACGATTTTTTAATGGGAGTAAAAAATCCTTAGTTATACTGTCATTAGGAGAGGACGTAAAAAGGTGGTCCCGAGCCTGTGTGATGTCAGGTACTCGTTTAAGATCCCTATCCTAATTAAACCTGGATAGGAAACATTTAGGACTCCTACTGTAGCATCGTCCGATTAACCACAGTTAAGATAAAGTGACGTTGAATAAATAAACAAACAAACTTTACTGTCTGACTAAATAATTATGTATCAAATGGAGCCAGACAAATTGGACTTCCTCTGTTCACTATGTATTATTCTTATTCTTATTATTATTATTATTATTATTATGGGGCGAAATGTCTCAGAATTATTCTTATTCTTATTATTCTTATTATTATTATTATGGGACGAAATGTCTCAGAATACAATTGACATATCTTGTTCCGAGGATGCGAATTAAAATAGAAGTTTCCCACCATTTTGTAACTCGATTATTATTTTAAAAGGATACGAATCGAACCCTTTATATAATATATATATATATATATATATTATTTTTGTAAGATATATATGTGGCCAATCAAAAAATAAATAATTTTATTTCAAAATTCACGTTTCAGCCTCTAGAGCAATTTTCAAATGTCTGAATGACAAATTATATTATTACTCAAATATACACAATTGTTTTAAATATTTGATTAATAATCACTAGGGAAAGAAAATAATGGGAACTTTTTAATTATTCCAACATTTATAACAAAAATATAGCTCAACGATTCGGGTTTCTTCTCCCGTCTTCAAGATCACTAGGAAGGATTGAAAATTTTGGGCATGTTATACTTGCCACTGTACAAAAGGTGACCACATGAGCCTTTGTAAGCTACACAGAAAAAATCTGGTGCGGGCAACACACGACTTTCAATTACCTCCATTTTTATTGATTTTAAGAATTTTCATATACAGTTAGAGATAAAAATACGTGAAATTATTAAGGAATTAATTAAATTAAATTTCTATAGAAATATGTGTTTGATTCAAAAATCTATTATATTATTATCTAAAATAATCAGTTAGTGTTATGTTCATTTCATCACTCTCTAATAACTTTTAAAAGCTTGTGTATGAGATGATAATATTTCTAAAATCTTTAGCTTTCCAACGGTATATCATACATGTATATTACTGCTCTTATGTTCAAAAACGAAAAATTGCATTAAAAAAATATTTTTTCTGTTTTCTCCTTTAGTTGGGTATCGAATTTATTCAATTTATATATTTACCAGTTTTTCATCAGCGTTAACAAGATAATCTAGTTATTATTATTGAATCTACAAAATTAAAGGTACTTTAGGGGAAGCAAATTTAAAATATCGGCATTTAAGCCCTGTCAGACCATTTTTATCTAAATAAAACCTACATGATATTAAAGCCCATTAAATTTTACATCGATATAGCGAGTTTAATCAAAATCGTCGGAACCGTTTTTGAGAAAATCGAAAAAAGGTGCAAAATGCATGGTATAAAGTGCCTCTTCTGGTAGGCTCATTTAGATGAAAAAAGTTTTGTCACGTCTCGGGCGTATAGATGTCTTAAATATGAAATTTCAGTTTCATAGGACTTACCGTTTCCGCCCGGGAGTTACCACACACACACAGACACACACACACACACAGACCTTTTTTCGGGACTTGGTTATTTGGACTCAGGGGACCCTAAAACGTGTATTTCCGTTGAAAACTGGAATTCGAAAATTTTCACGTTCGCAATACTTCCCCTTACTATATATAGTATGTGAAAGTAAAAAATAATACTTTCGATTTAATATACGTTAATCTAAAAAAAAACGATAAAAACATCTGCCTATAGCGTTTAGTCCGTCTAATATTTGGGCTCTATAAAGGGTGTCTTATAAATGTCTCGGAGGAGAGCTGCGGTATTAAAAAGTGCTCTTTTTAGTGTTGTAATCCTATACTACTTAAATAGTTCGATACGTATCCTTTTAAAATGATAAATGGTTAGAGTTACAAAATGGTGGGAAACTTCTATTTTGAATCGCATCCTTTGAATAAGATATGTCAATTGTATTCTGAGACATTTCGTCCCATAAGAATAACACATAGTGAACAGAGGAAGTTCAATTTTTCTGGCTTCGTTTGATACATAATTATTTAGTCAGACAGCAAAGTTTGTTTGTTTATTTATTTAACGTCACTTTATGCCTACTTTGGCTAATCGGACGATGCTACAGTGGGAGTCCTAAATCTTGCCTATCTAGGTTTAATTGGGATAGGGATCATTAACGAGTACCTGACATCGCACAGGCCCGGGACCACCTTTATACGTCCCCTCCTAAGAATGATATAACTAAGGATTCTTTACTCCCATTAAAAAATCATAAGACCATCTGTGGGTTTGAACCCGTGACCTTTAGCATAGGAGGCTGTTATGCTATCCACCATGCTACAGGCAATCCCTTTATCACACAGGTTTCACTCTGATTGAAATAGTCTGATAGGGTTAAAATAGAGATATCTTTAATTTTTTTCCTCTCAAGTACGAATTCAACAAAATCGATAAACCGGAGAACGACTTTAGACCATGCCTTTAGCACATTTATATGATGTTCTCAATAAAGGCATAACGATTTTAATTAATTTCGCTTTATCAATTTATTTTATGAGCTTCAATACCATGTAGGTTCTAATGCTTATATTTTAAATTTGCTTCCTCTACAGTACTTAAAGTTAATATAAATAAAGACACACTGACAACTGATTAACTCGACAGGTGAGATTGCAATGTATATTCAATAACGAGTTTGGAAATATAATGTCTTACCTGTCTCAGCAATGTCCATTGTTAAATAAAAGCAAAATGACTTTGCTCTAAATACAATTTGAACACAATAAATGGCCATCGAATAAAGATAATCCCACTGCCAGTTATTAGGCACTTGTGTGAACAGGAATGATTCACTCATATAATATTTATTTCTAAACTAGGTATGGCGGGAAATATTAGTATTAAGGTCTTGCCAACTAATAATAAAAAGGTGAAGCACTGGAAAATACCAAACTTTTGTCAACCTGAATTGGTGGTTTTGCCGACTGTGCGCCGTCCGCGGCTCTTCTCCAAAGCTACTGGACCGATATTTTTTTTTTTTAATTTAGCACAAAAATACTAGCACATTAAACGATGATTCTGCCATCTAGGCGTTGATATTATCCGATTAGTTTTAAATTGGCGGCTATCGGTTTTATTCAATAACTCAGTTATTTTTAAGGTAGAAACAAATTTATTATAGTTTTTTTTTTTTTTTTAACCAAGAAAGCGCGAATAACTGTATTTTTTATTGATCTATATATTCAATTCACAAATTATAATGGAACTAATTCTCCCAAAACTCGGTTGTTTGTATTATTATTGAAGATATAAAAAATCAAAAAGATTTTCGAGATCTAGACTCCGCGATGAACAAAAAGAAAAAAAAATGTAATCTTATATGGTCAAGCCACAACTTATAAGAGATGTGATTTCCTGATTTCTCGGTTATTATTGATGGTAGAGAAACAATGTTCTTGAATCAGGAAATTTTATTTTAATTATTTAAATATAAATCGAAAGAATAGAAAAAAAATAGTAAACAAGTCTATATATATATATATATATATATATATATATATATATATATATAGTGCTTTACTTCATTTATGTATATATGTAGGCACCATATCCATCTATTTTTCAGTCCTGAGCATTTTCCTCTCTTTCTTCTTAATTTCTATCATCTATTAACAGCTGCGTGGTTTTATTACTGTGCTATAATGCCTTAGTTTTGCGTTTGTATAAATTTATTTATTTATCTAATTTTTTAAAATGTATTTATCTATTTGGTCCAAAGAGAAATCAGGCCACTGGGGAGTTTAGAAGGTTGCACAACGCGGAATTTGTTTGTACCCTTTAAATATAATATTATAATAACGGATTCCGAGAAAGTTGGTATTCGCTAAACCGACTGGTTGGCGTCCGAAAGGTAGGCCGAAGCGTCGATGGGAAGATTGCATTAAGGCTGATCCCGGGTGCTTGGGCTTGACCGGCGAACATTGGACGAGTCTGTGCAGGCGAAGTTTGGTAGTATCGGCATCGAACCTTCGGGTTCGGTAAGCCTATTATTATTATTATTAATTTAGGATTAGCTTCAAATAACTTTAAATCATTTTATCTCTAAAAGAAAAATTTTAATAAAAATAATTTTCAAAAATTAACAAAAATAAAGCAATCATATAAATTTTACATTATTTATTTGTATTATTTGTAATAAGTATTTGTAAGAATAACAGGTTAATTGAAAGGTAAGTTATATGTATTATATTTACTCTTCACACTATGATATAAAAGCGTGTCATCTAAATAAACTTTTAAAAAATATTCACACTCAAAGCACTAGATCACAACTATTATAACCATAGCAAATGTTTAAAAAAGGTTTGATTGTTAATTAAAGTTGAAAAACATAGTTTCCATTGGCGCATGGCAGACTTCAAGTAGCGGGTAAGTGAGGTAGCGAGTCATACCACTTACACCACCTATCGGGTAAACGCAGAACTAAGTAATACCATCTTCCTCAAATTTGTTACGACACTCAAGTACAGAAAGCACTAAGGTTTTATGTTTTTCCAGTGATCGTCTCCATTTGAAACGCCGTTTTTTCTTCTCTTGCTCGTTTCTTCTTATTTCATTTTGGTTTATTATTCTCAATATTGATATTAGATAGATAAATGTTTTTTTTTTTTTTTTTTATTTCAGCATCTTATAACAAAAATATAACATATAACAAAAAATCTGGTGCGGGCAACACACGACTTTCACTTACCTCCATTTTTAAAATCAATGAAAGAATCTTCAAAAACAGTTAGAGATAAAAATACGTGAAACTATTAAGGAATTAATTAAATTGATTTTATATAGAAACATGTGTTTTATTAAAAAATCTATTATATTATTATCTAAAATTATCAGTTAGTTTTATATTCATTTCATCACTCTCTATTAACTTTTAAAAGCTTGTGTATGTTTAGCTTTAGCTTTCCAACGGTATACCATACATCTATATTACTGCTCTTATGTTCAAAAACGAAAAATTGCATTAAAAAAATATTTTTTCTGTTTTCTCCTTTAGTTAGGTATCGAATTTATTCAATTTATATATTTACCTGTTTTTCATCAGCGTCAACAAAATAATATAGTTATTTTTATTGAATCTACAAAATCAAAGGTACTTTAGAGGAAGCAAATTTAAAATATCGGCATTTAAGCCCTGTCAGACCATTTTAATCAGAGCAAAACCTACATGATATTAAAGACCATTAAATTTTACATCCATATAGCGAGTTTAAACCAAATCGTCGGAACCGTTTTCGAGAAAATCTAAAAAAGGTGCAAAATTGATGGTATAAAGTGCCTCTTCTGCTAAGCTCATTTTGATGAAAAAAGTTTTGTCACGTCTCGGGCGTATAGTTGTCTTAAATCTGAAATTTCAGTTTCATAGGACTTAACGTTTCCGCCCGGGAGTAACCACACACACACTTGGTTATTTGGACTCAGGGGGCCCTAAAACGTGTATTTCCGTTGAAAACTGGAATTCGAAAATTTTCACGATCGCAATACTTCCCCTTACTATATATATAGTAAGTGAAAGTAACATTAATAGAACTATGGTCTTTTAGACCGTCTAGTCCGGAGCCGACCTGTTCAATTTTACAATTTATACAACAGTAACTATATATACATATACAATACAGTACACAATAACAGTAAAACAATCTCACTCACTGATTCAACTATTTCATTATCAGGCTCAAAAAAATAATAATAAACAATTTTATATTTATATTAATATATTATAATTTTTAAATATAATTCTTTTATACGTTTATATCTGTAAGGCCATGCTATTTTACAATATTTATGCACAGCCATCCAGCTCTGTCCATTAAGATAGTTTATTACTTCATCGGTGTTTAAATAATTCTTTCCGAAACACCTAATTTCAGATAAAATGGGGCATGTGGCGAGGAAATGAAACGTATTTTCTACTTCCTTTCTATTACAAAGCGAGCAAATAACATTGTCATTTGACCAAAATCCATTATAGTTAAGGTATATCATGAGATATGCTTTAAATATCCATTTCGCCCCATTAAAACTTAATTTGGTATCAAATAAATATTGTGTCCCATAATCATAGTCTAAATTTTTATATAGAAAACATTTTTTTTGAGACTATAGCCCTTTGTAAACATTTTTATCTATAAATACCTGTCAGAGATTCCCTAAATTGCTGTAAGATTAGAACCCAGTTATATTTGTTGTTAAGTTGAATGTCAATAGAAATATTATGTTTTTCAGCCAGTTCTCTTATATCTTTAATCCAGAAAATATTTTGTTTGATTACTTCATCATTTATGAAATATGGCAGTCTATTGTTTGGTAGATTTTTAACTTTTATAATGTAGTTATTTTGTATTTTTAATGTTTCTATGAGCATTGGGACTATTTTTGTTTAGATGTGGAGCAGGTTTATTCTCAATATTGAACCTTTATAACGTATCAAAAATAAAATAAATAAATCTCCCACCCAAAAAAAATTAAATCTGTCTGTCCTTCGTGCGCCCTCTTTTTTGTTCTTTTCCGTAACTAACGATTTTTTCTTAATTCGCCACAAAAATAACAAAGCACCCTACGATGATCCAAACACTTTGATGTCAATATCAGCTGATTAATTTCAAAATGGCGCCTGATTAATTTGTATTTATTTATTTAAGATAACTCAGATATTTATGAAGATAGAGATTAATGAGTATAAAAAATTAGAATCAGGACTCTGTGATTAGTAATAAAAAATAAAATTTTACCAATATACTCCTCTAAGACTCAGGTATTTTTAGAATAGTGAAAAAAAAAAAAATGTTATAGGTTTTAGGTGCAAGAAACCTCGACGAATAAAAAAAAAAATAGTAGAATCTTGCATACATTTCAAGACACGTGTTTTTTTTTTTTGTTTTTTTTTGTTTTTGTTTTTTTGTTTTTTTTTTTTTTTTTTTTTTGTTTTTTTTTTTTTTTTTGTTTTTTTTTTTTTTTAATTTCTCCACAAAAAAAACTAGCGCATTATGCGATGATTCTAACTCCTAGACGTTGATATCAGCAGATTACTTTTAAAATTTCGACCAATTAAAAATTATTTTATTCGATAACGCAGTTTTTTTGTTTGTTTTTTTTTTCTTTTTTTAAGATGATTAGATTTTTCTGATCAATAAACTACTAATAATTATATAAAAAAAGAAAAGAAAGGAAAAAAACTTGAAATTTTTTCCTTAAATACGACTTCATCGCTGAACAGCAAATGACAAATAAAGAAATATAATCCTGCCTACATACACCAGAAGTCAATTATTTTCGTAGAGATTAGAAAATTTTATAGATTTTTAGAATTAGTACAACTAGATTAATAATAAAACATGAAACAAATTTAAATATTACCTATATATAGACAGGTAACGTAGTTATTTTTGGAGATTAAAAAAGATATGTTTAGACTTTCAGAATCAGTAAACCATGATAGACAAAAGAGGGAAAACATAGCCCCTCCTTAAAAATTGGGGTTCAAGATAGAATGTAAAATCCTAATAGCGAAACAATTTCCTACCGGAAAAATCATTGAAATCTGTTGAGAAGCAGCAGAGATATCGTTTTAAAATAAGCTGTGCTGATTGGAAATTTTTTTATTTATTAATTTATCGATTTTCATATGGAAACGTATGGTTTAGGTTAAATAATGTAGCAATACAAATTGTTACGAATAATTGTCAGTGATAACTTTATGCCCCATTTATATTGGGTTGTTTCACATGAAATGTCCATTTTTATAGTTTCTGAAATACATAAAGGATTTTGTAGGTCTCTGTTGTTTTCTTCCGAATGTTTACATATTTAAAGTAAACAGTTACTAATCCTCTACCTTTGTAATATAAACATTAGCTTCCCAATCAATTACCTACTTTTTAGTATACCTCGAAATATAAACATAGAAACAGGCGATTTTCGAGTAATATTTTTGTACGAGTTTAAACTTGGCGATTCAGAAGCTGAGGCCTCTAGAAATATTTGCAAGGCGTTTGGGGAAGGGAGTGTCAATGAACGGACCATTCGCCGTTGGTTTGCTAAGTTTTCAGCTGGGGATAGCGACTTGGAAAACTTTTCTCGAGGAAGAACTCCGTCCGTAATAGACAACGATGTCCTCAAAAATACAGTAGAAGGAAACCCCTACCAAACAGTTAAAGGATTCTCAGCACAACTAAATGCAAGTGCATCTACCGTTTCCAGACATTTAAAGTGTATTGGGAAAGTAAAAAATCTCGATACATGTGTACCTCATGATCTCACGGAGCTACATGTTTCAAAACATACCGTACAAAAAAACAAAGAACTGGACTACCAAGTTCTTCCGCACCCACCATATTCTCCCGACCTGTCTCCAACAGATTACCACCTCAGTGTTTTTCAGTTCGGGGATAAAAAAGTTGGTGTCACGTTGGAAAAAATGTGTAGAAAAAGAAGGTAAATACTTCGAATAAAATCATCTTGTTTTCATATCGTATTTTTAATAAAAATCCTTTACCTTGAAAACGGACATTTCATGTGACACAACCCAATAACTTTACATTAACTTTTACGAATTTTTATATACGATAATATTTTTTCTTAAATCTGTAGCTTTCCAACGGTATATTATATTATTATAGCAATTATTCTTATGTTAAGAAAAAAAATATTTGCACTTTTCTCCTTTAGTTGGTTTAAAAATTCGACCATTTTGTATATTTACCCATTTTTTTAACAACGCTTGGTTAATTGTTTCGAATATACAAAATTAAAGGTCCTTTAGGAAAAGAAACTTTATTATATCGAAATTTAATACCTGCCAAACTATTTCAACCAGAAAGAAACTTACATCATATTAAATTATACACCGATATATTGATCGTTAGAGACGTTTTTGAGAAAATCGTAGGAAGGTGCAAAAGGCATGGTATATAGTGGCTCTTCTGGTTAGCTGATTTTGATGAAAAAGTTTTTGTAAAGTTTTGGGCGTATGGTTGTCTTAAATATAGAAATTTCAGTTTCATAGGACTTTTCGTTTTTGCACTGGACACCACACACGGACACACACATCGACCTTTTTGCGGGACATGGTTATTTGGACTCAGGGGACCCTAAAACGTGTATTTCCGTTGAAAACTGGAATTCGAAAATTTTTACGATCGCAATACTTCCCCTTACTATATATAGGTCAGGTGACGCTAAAACGCGTGATTCGAAAATTTTCCCGATCGAAATACCCTCCTTTCTTAAAATTTATTTCATATATAGGTAAATAGAAGTAAAAAAAAAAAATTAATAATTAATCTGAATGTTTTAATATTTCTTGCCTAAAACACCTATGCCTCCAATAAGAGGTTGGAGACCACCTAAGCAGCCGAATATAGCCATCGGGCGACAGGGCTTTACGATAGGCGAAGAGAGGTCATTTCGACAGTGTGGAAGGCGCGGCTCATTACCTAGGGCTCAAACTGTGACCGTGGTTTAGTACCAGGGTTTACTGTGACCAGGGTTTAGTAGCCCCGGAGTCATAATGTCTTCAGCTCGTAACCCGACGGACGACATTTCACCATCCCTCCTTCCTTATTGGCTCCGCTGGATCGGCTTCATTAATTCCGATTGGTCCGTGGCTCTCCTAGGGTCGTTTATTATCTCCAAGTCTGATTTGATAAGAGCCAATCACAGGGACAGCTCTGCGGTGATCAAGTGCCATGCAGAACTTTTGGTTTATTATTCTCGATAATTAACCATTGTAGTCAATAAAAAAAAAAAAAAAAATTACCCTCCCTCGAAATTTGAGGGCTTAAATTTCAAGATCCGTAGAATTCGAATAACAAGTTATTTTTTATTTTCTCATCATTGTCGTAATTGATCTTTTGGTTGAATATTTGTTCGATAAATATTAGGCCGTTGTACAAAAGAAATCTTGGATATATTTTTTTAAACAATTTATTTAATTTCCAGTCATCGCAACGTTTCAGTCTCTAGGCATATCCATGTTACATATCAATTCATTTCACCGCTTATCAGCAGCGTCATCATACTTTTTAAAAATATAATTTTCCAAAAATAACTGTTCTCAAAAATATCTTTAATATTTCATCATCAATTCCAAAAAAAGGGATCTATTTATTCAAAAAGAAATGAAACATTTTTATAAACTTACTCAACATGAGAACACCTATAAGACGGACGAAAACTGTTGGGTAAGTTAATAAAAATGTTTCATTTCTTTTAAAAATGAAAAAAAAAAAAAAAAAAAAAAAAAAAAAAAAAAAAAACCTCCTCCCCTAAAAATTTGAGGGCTTGCGTTTCAAGATGCGTAGAACCTCATAGAATATGCGTTTCTCCTAATTAAAAAACAAATAAATTTGGCTTTTAGTGCTGTTCATTTTCCTACAAAATGAAATGAAAAATCAAATCATTGAAATTGGTGCAGAACTGAGCAGAGATATTGCGTTTTGAAATCAGCAGTGGTGATATGCCATTTTCATTTGAATTATTTATTCCTTTTCATAATACTTAATTGCCTATCAACAGCTATATAAACAGTTATACCCTAATATAGTTATTTGGAAATAATAAAACATCGTGTAATAATTTACAGCGTTTTTTTTAAATTATCCATTAAAATACTAGATAATATGAAATATGGCAGTCTATTATTTGGTGGATTTTTAACTTTTATTTTGTATTTTTAATGTTTCTATCAGCATTGGGACTATTTTTGTTTCGAAGTGCTGCAGGTTTTTTTCTCAATAATGAACCTTTGTAATGTATCAAAAATAAAATAAATAAAACCTTCCACCAAAAAAAAAAAATCAAATCTGTCTGTCCTTCGTGCGCCCTCTGCGTTTTTCCCCGTAACTAACGATTTTTTTATAAATTCGCCACAAAAATAACAAAGTACCCAACGATGATCCAAACACTTCATAATATCAGCTGATTAATTTCAAAATGGCGCCTGATTAATTTTTTTTTATTTATTTAATATCTCAGATATTTATGAAAATATAGATTAAAGTGTAGAAAGTTTTAGAATCAGGACAGCCTGATTAGTAATAAAAAAAAAAAATACAAATAAACCTTCCACCCAAAAAAAAAAATCAAATCTGTCTGTCCTTTGTGCGCCCTCTGCGTTTTTTTGCCCGTAACTAACGATTTTTTCTAAATTCGCCACAAAAATAACAACGATGATCCTAACACTAGACGTTGATATCAGCTGATTAGTTTTAAAATGGCAACCGAATAAAAAATTATTTAATTCAATAACTCAGTTATTTTTTAAGATAGAGAAAAATGTTATTAGAGCTTTGTAATCAGGAAACCGCGAATAATTAAAGAATATAAAAGAAAAACAATTGAAATTTTACCCATGCATCTAGACTATAGCCCTACTCAGATATTTTAGTTCACAAAATATCACCAAAAGTCAGAAATAAAATCCCGGTTAAAAGTGGGAAATGCGTGTTATTATTCAGTAGCTAAGTTGCAATTATAGGTTCATTCTTTAAATTTAGTAATATTTATTTCACTTTCATCTACCTGTTTATGAAATATCTAGTGAGGGTAATTAATGCGATTTTAGTAATTAATTAACCGAGATTTCAACGGAAATACAAGTTGTATTGTCTCCTATTTATTTTAATGGGCTTTAATATCATGCCGATGATCTGGTACTTTTAGATGAAGACACGGAAACCATACAGCTAAATACAAGTGTGTTAATAAAAACCGGTAAAGAAATAGGACTCCAATTAAATACCGATAAGACGAAATATATGATTAGTAGCAGAAACGGTGGCGATCTTAGTGATATTGATGTATCAGGGCATAATTTTGAACACTTTGAGAAATTCAAGTATTTAGGTTCAATGATAACAAGAAAAAATGAGATCCAGGAAGAAATAAAGTCCCGGTTAAAGGTGGGAATGCGTGTTATTATTCAGGTGCTAAGTTACTTAGTTAGCGGCTTCTATCTAAAAACTTAAAGGTTAGAATTTATAAAACTATTATTCTTCCGCCGGTTCTTTACGGATGTGAAACGTGGCCGCTTACTTTGAAGGATGAACAACGGCTTAAGGTTTTCGAAAATAAGGTACTGCGTAAAATATTTGGTCCAAAGAGAGATGAGGCCACTGGGGAGTTTAGAAGGTTGCACAACGCGGAACTGCGGAACTTGCATCCGGTGAATATAATTGAGCTGATTGCATCGCGGAGACTCAAATGGGCGAGTAAAGTTGTTGGGCTCGATGACGAGCGGATTCCGAGAAAGTTGGTATTTGCTGATCCGACTGGTAGGCGTCCGAAAGGTAGGCCGAAGCGGAGATGGGAGGATTGCGTTAAGGCTGATCTCGGGAGCTTGGGCTTGAATGGTGAACATTGGACGAGTCTGTGTAGGCGGAATTTGGTGGTATCGGCATCGAACCTTCGGGTTCGCTAAGCCTATTATTATTATTATATAGACTATAACTCAGTTACTTTTTTAGATGTTATTAAAAGAAAAAAATGTATTAAGTTTTAGGATCAGGACAACGCGAAGAATAAATAAAAGGAAAACTATTGAAATATTGCCAATATACCTATTGGGTTGTGTCACATGAAATGTCCGTTTTCAAGGTAAAGAATTTTTATTAAAAATACGATATGAAAACTAGATAATTTTATTCGAAGTATTTACCATCTTTTTCTACACATTTTTCCCAACGTGACACCAACTTTTGTATCCCTGAACTGAAGTGAAACAAAATCTGAAAACGCACTTTTCACTTGATCATCATTTTAAAAAAGTTTTCCGTTGACGAAGTTGTCTAAATTCCTGAACAGGTGGTAACCTCTTGGAGACAAGTCGGGGAAATATGGTGGATGCGGAGAGAACTTCGTAGTCCAGTTCTTTCAATTTTTGCGCGGTATGTTTTGAAACATAAGACCCCATGTTTGAGGACATCATTGTCTATTACCTTCGGGGCAAGTTTTCCAAGTCGGTATCCCCAGCTGAAAACTTAGCAAAAAAAACGGCGAATGGTCCGTTCGTTAACACTCCCTTTCCCAAACGACTTTCAAATGTTTCTAGCGGCCTCAGCTGCTGATGGCCGAGTTTAAACTCGTACAAAAATATTATGTGAAAATCGCGTGTTTCCATGTTCATATTTGGAGGTATACTAAAAAGTGGGTAATTAATTGGTAAGCTAATGTTTACAATACAAAGGTAGAGGATTAGTAACTGTTTACTTTAATATGCAAACATTCGGAAGAAAACAACAGAGACCTGCAAAATCCTATATGTATTTCAGAAACTATAAAAACGGACATTTCATGTGAAACAACCCAATATGAAACTTCTTTATTTTACAAGACAGAGAAAAAAATCTACAGTGTTTTAGAATCAGTACAGCGGTATTAATTATATTCCTAACAGAAAAAAAGAAAAGAAAAAAAATTGAAATGTCACCTATATATACGCCCATGACTCATTTTTTTTTTTTTTTTATTTAAATATTTTATTGATATTTACAACTGTACATACAATATATACAACAAGTAAATGGGCTAATTGACACTTATGGGCTTGATAATGTCTTGTGAAGAAACTACCCAGTGGTAGCACTTCAAAGTCAATTTAATTAAAGTAGGTCTCGAGGCCATCGTCTTTTCAATCGCCTCGGAGGGTTGTCAGGAATAGATGGGAATGATAAGTTGCGTACAAGAGGATTCGTGTGGGTTGGGAGTTTGGAATGAAAAGAGGAGTATCTGTTTCGGGCTAGTTCTGCGACAAATGGGGTATTTAGGTCATTATGGATGATTTTATTCGTAACGAAATAAGGAGCATTTAGGATTTTGCGAAGGATTTTGGATTGTAGTGATTGAATACGAGAGGAATTAGATGGTTTAATAGAGCCCCAAAGCTCGATTCCATATGTCCAGATGGGTCTGATGATGGTAACATAAATGAGCTTTTTGTAATAAATTGGAAGTTTTGAACGTTTGTCTAGTAAGTGTTGTAGTAATCGGTATCTACGGGCAGTTTCTTGTCGTTTAAGTCGCGTATGGGGATTCCATTAAGACGTTTGTCAAGATGGAGTCCTAGGTAACGGATTTGTTCAACAGGTTTTTTTTTATTTTATTTTTTTAAGTTAGAGACAAATATGTAGAGAGTTTTAGAATAAAAAAAACACGATAAAGAAAAATAACAATTTATCCATATACAGAAGTCACAAATTCTTCATAAACTCTTCTAGTTGTAATTTCCCCTATTACGTTTCGATTAAGTTTCAAGATACCAACACATTAATACAGAATATGGCCACTACTGAAATTCCTCACAACTTCCACTGAAGGCTGAAAAGGAGCTGGATGAGAGACCTATTGTCATAAACAGATAACTGGAATCAAGTCAGGAAGAAATAACGATGGGTATTACTCTATCCCTCAAGCTTACCAGGTAAATTAAAGACATGCATTCACTCAAAAAAATTTCCTATACACCCAAATATGATTGAATTAATGCTTATATAAAAAATCTGGTGCGGGCAACACACGACTTTCACTTACCTCCGTTTTTAAAATCGATTAAGGAATTTTCAAATACAGTAAGAGATAAAAAATGAGTGAAACTAATAAAGAATTAGCTAAATAGAATTTCTATAGAAACATGTGTTTTATTAAAAAATCTATTATGTTATTATCTAAAATAATCACTAAGTTTTATCGGCTTTTTATTACTCTCTATTAACTTTTAAAAGCTCTTGTGTATTAGATAATATTTTTTTCTAAAATCTTTAGCTTTCCAACGGTATATTACACATGTATATTACCGTTATCTTCAAAAACCAAAAATTCCATTAAACAAATATGATTTCAGTTTTTTCCTTTAGTTGAGTATCGAATTCATTCAAATTATATATTTACCTGTTTTTCATCAGTGGTAACAAGATAATATAGTTATTATTATAGAATCAACAAAATTAAAGGTGCTATAGAAGAAGAAAATTTAAAATATCGGCATTTTAGCCCTGTCAGACCATTTTAATCAGAATGAAACCTACATGATGGTACCTAACTTACATGCATGGTATAAAGTGGCTCTTCTGGTCAGCTGATTTTGATGAAAATGTTTTTGTAACATCTCGGGCGTATAGTTGTCTTAAATATGAAATTTCAGTTTCATAGGACTTTTCGTTTCCGCCCGGGAGTTATCACACATTACCACACGCGGGACTTGGTTATTTGGACTCTGGGAACCCTAAAACTGGTATTTCCGTTTAAAATTGGAATTCGAAAATTTTCACGATCGCAATACTTTCCCTTAGTATATATAGTAAGTGAAAGTAATTGTAGAAATTTGCAACTTTTGAACTTCCATCTAACCTAAAGTCAGAGAATATGACCCTTTTCTAGAAATTATTTGGTTTATTTATAGACTCCATGCCAAATTACAGCCGCTTCTTACGATTTATCGCATTGTTGAAGGGATTTCTGCTTGCGACTCTACCACTGTATCCTTCCCTTCTTAAAATATTTCTGACCGTTTCTGGGTGGCCTTGAATCCCATAGTCTCTATTTATTCTGATGGCCTTGGGGTAGCGGTAGTGTGAGGATTGGCATGGACTTCAGCAAGGATGGCTCGCCTGTGGTGAATCTCCAAATTCCTAGGCTTCCAGCACGTGGTCTATCCTACAGAGATTTTAACCCACGTGTCTTTTTAGTACATAATATACAGTAGCATGTCCCTTATTCAATAGATGGGCAATTTTTATAAGAGATAATCCCTGCATTTTATAACGAATCATAAGCTATCTCAACTCATGAAAAACGCCCATCTTGGAAATAAATCAGTTTCTCAGGCCATAAAGCTAATATTAAACTAAAAGTTGAGTATAGAGATTATATTTATACAGATAACGCAGGAAAGAGGGCCATAGTACATCTAATAGGATTAAGATTGAAAGTGTATGGAAACTTTTTTGATCTATCATTAACAAATGACATTCTGCCTCGTTTGATATTAATGTAGAAATGAAAATAAATAACTCAATTTTTACTTTCACTTACATATACATGAAATATATAGTAAGGGGAAGTATTGCGAACGTGAACATTTTTCGAATTCCGGTTTTCAACGGAAATACACGTTTTAGGGTCCCCTGAGGAAATTACCAAGTCCCGCAAAAAGGTCTGTGTGTGTGTGCGCGGTAAAAGTCGATGGAAACTGAAATTTCATATTTAAGACAACTATACGCCGAATTTATACCATGAATTTTGCACCTTTTTACGATTTTCTCAATATTGAGCCGTTATAAAACTCTATAAATTGATGTAAAATCTAATGGACTTTAATTTTATGTAGGTTTCATTATTATTAAAATAGTCTGACTGGGCTTAAATGCAGATATTTTAAGTTTTGTTCTATAAATTACCTTTAATTTTGTATATTCTATAAAAATAAACTATGAATTTAAAAAAAAAATAAAACCAAAAAAAAAACAGCTAAATACATACGCTGAACTATTTCGATATTCAACTAAATGAGAAAACTGCAAAAATATTTTTTAATGCAATTTTTTTTGCATAGTTTTTGAGCATAACAGTAATATACAAGTATAATATACTGTTATAAAGCTAAATATTTTAGAAAAAATATTATCTCATACACAAGCTTGTAAAAGGATGATGACCAGCCGATAAAACTAACTGTTTATATTAGATAATAATGTAATAGATAATATAATAAAACACATGTTTCTATAGAAATTAAATTTAATTAATTATTTATTAGTTTCACTCATTTTTCTGTAACTATATTAGAAAATTATTTAATCGATTATAACAAAGGGAGTGAGTAAAATTCGTGTGTTGTCCGTAACAGATTTTTTATCTAATATTAGTATTAATAATTTGTTCATTGTGAAATTGTTAATTTGAAAATAAATGACTGTGCAAATTAATAGCATGCATGGAAACTTTTTTGAGTTTTGTTTATTTTTCGTTCTGGCCGAAGATAAGATAGATATCAGTATAAATGTTCATGATGACTTTCATCTGATTCTGATTGACTCTTATTGTAAACATGGTAATATTCCGAACAAAGGTTTACAGCAGAGAGAAAAAACTTTTCAGTTTCCCCTTTTAGAAGTATAATTCATAAGTTGAAAGACCAAAAGAAACGGGTCGGTAGATCTGAGAGCGATATTTGTGTGAGTTATCTTGAACAAACAGAAGGCAAAGCCTACAGCCGCGCCTAACCACTTGCTAAAAGGTTCCGTTCAGAAACCGCCCTTAACAAACCCCAACAAACCCTTTTGTTTGTACGTCAACCCTCGCAAGGGAACTTTACGAGGAAATGGGAAAATATCTTTATTTAAATAAGTAATTCTTCAGTTACCTTGAACCTTGAAATAATAATAATAATATCTGCAAAATATTTTGTTAGATATAGTTTATTTTACTTTTTTTATGTACGCGGATGATTTAATTCTGCTTGATAATGGCTGGTTCGGAACAAATAAGAAATTGGTTTCTCTGTACAAATATTGCCAATCAAATTTTTTAATTGTTAATGTTGAAAAAACCAAATGTGTGATTTTTAAAAAGGGTGGCAATAGAACCAAAGTTAAATCTATTTTCTATAATAAATCTAAAATTGAAATAGCTAAACAATACAGTTATTTAGGAGTGGTTTTTTCATCATCGGGTTTGTTTTCTCAAGCAGCAGATAACTTTGTAAAGAAATCACATTTGACTTCACATAGAGTTCGGGAAATTCTTTTAAAGTCAAGATCAGACTCACTTGCTACTAAGTTCAAATTGCTAAATTCCATGGTAAATTCTGTTCTTTTATACTCTTCGGAAGTCTGGGACCCATTACATTGTCAAAAATTAGAGCGGGTTGCTTTAAGTTATTTTAAAGCAATATATCATTGGCCACGGAATACACCTAACCATTATGTTCGTATAGAAACTGGTCTGAAATCAATAGAAACAGATGTTATAAAAAGAATGATTCGCTGGTACCGAAAGGTGGACTTAATGAAAGAGGATCGGTTACCGAAAATATGTTTAAACATTTTTAAAAAATATTCCTTGAACCAGAGGGTCGATGTGAGGTACAATTGGTATAGGCAACTTACTAATAAATTGTTAATTATAGACGCGGCTGATATATTAAATATCAAAAGTAAAGCCTTATTTGAAAGATAATTAAATAACGCTATTGAAAAATTCAATAATCATAATCTTTCCCTAGATATTCAGGCTATTTTGCACTCAAAGTTTAATCCTAATTTTAGGAAAATTAGTAGCTTAAATATGGGGGATATTATTTGAAAATAAAGGGACCTATGAGGAAACATAGATTGATCAGTCAACTAAGACTATGTCAACCCAATAAACTGAAAGTTACCAGTTACGGATTCCAAAATGGTTATTCAGATAATAGCGTTGAATGCCCTATTAGTAATTCAGGCGAACCAGAACATTTAAATCATTTTTTGTTGCAATGCCCTGTTTACTCCCCGTCCAGAAATAAGTACTTTAGAAGGTATATTGGAAATATATCTGACAATGACTTCATAGTACAACTTTTGTTGCAAATAGAAAATAAAAAGCAATTTGAAAATTTATTTTATTATGTAACAGAGTGTTTAAAGCTAAGAAATTTGTATCTGTCTATTCAAGAATAATTTAAGCACATTACTAAAATAACAATAATTGAATTTGTTAAACTATTTATGATTAATTTATTTGTTTAATATTTATACAGTTACAATTTGTTTTGCCTTTTATTATGTATTTGTTTTTGAAGCGTATTTTGTTTAGTACAGTTGTAATAGATTTCTTTGATTTATGTTTAACTGTTTTGTACAACTCAACTTCATTTGTATAGGCTAGCCCGAAAACAAATAAAGAGATTTATTATTATTATATTATTATTTTACTTTTTTTAAGTGGTGTCTAACACACAGGAATATCACTCGAGTTTTGGAGTAATTCCTGTAAGATGATATCGGTGATTTTTTCGATTCTAAAAAATTAAAGCTACTTTAGATAAAGAAAATTCAAAATATAGGCATTTAACTCCTGTTAGACTATTTCAATCAGAATAAAACCTACGCCATATCAAAGCCCATTAAATTTTACATCAACATTGCGAATTTAATCAAAATCGTTAAAGCCGTTTTTGAGGAAATCATAAAAAGGTGCAAAATGCATAGTATAAAGTAGCTCTTCTGGTTAGCCGATTTTTATGAAAAAGTTGCTGTATCATTTCGGGCGTATAGTTGTTTTAAATATGAAATTTCAGTTTCGTACGACTTATGGTTATTGCTCTAGACTTACCACACACACACAGACCTTTTTTCGGGACGAGAGGTCTGTCATTTGGACTCAGAGGACCCTAAAACGTGTATTTCCATCGGAAACTGGAATTCGAAAATTTTCACATTCCCGTACTATATATTTCATATATAGGCAAATGAAAGTAAAAAAATAATCAGAGTTGAGTCTCTTTTCCTATTTAAACTTTTAACTCACCAAAACTCTGTTTTTTTATTACAAGGCTAGTTTAAACTACTATCTTAACCATTAAGGTGCTGTAATGCCTAATGACAAAATATATATATATTTTTTTAATTTATTTATTTAAAGACATTTACAACTGTATTGATTCAATACAAGTAAATTGGATTGATTTGAGATTAAGACACATGATTGTTCTGTGAAGAAACTACCCATTGGTAGAACTCCAATGACCAATTTATGGTAAGAGGTCTCTTGGTCATCTTCTTTTTAGTCGCCTCGGTGGATTGTCAGGAATAGATGTTGAGGAGAGGTCAGGGATAAGCGGGTTTGAGTGGGCAGGAAGATTGGAATGGAAGGATGTATATCTGGATCGGGCTAAGTCTTCAACTAATGGGATATTTAGGTCTTTATGGATAATTTTATTTGTAACAAAGTATGGAGCATTAAGGATTTTTCGAAGGATCTTGGATTGCAGGGATTGGATGCGAGAGGAATTTGATGGTTTAGTATAACCCCATAACTCAATGCCGTAGGTCCAAATAGGCCTTATAATGGTCATATAAATGAGTGTTGTAGTAATCGGTATCTACGAGCAGTTTCCTGTCGTTTTAGTCTAGTATGAGAGTTCCATGTGAGGCGTTTGTCGAGGTGGAGTCCCAAGTACCGAATCTGTTCAACAGGAGTAAGTAAGATATTGTTAAAGGATACGGTGGGGCAGGAAGTCATAGGTTTACGACGTAGAGTGAAGGTTTTATGATGTGATTTATTAGGATTTATTTTAATTCTCCAGTTCTGACACCATTCTTCGATGGCGGATTGATAGTTCTGCAGGATTCGGACAAAACATATAAGCACATTCATATCGCATTGTTAGTTTAGTTTTGTCGTGAAGATGAATTATCAGTAAAATGAATAGCCAGAAAAACATTTTTACCTTCAGGAAAGAATAGAGGATAACAGGTAAAAAAATATATGAACACTACACACGACTTTCACTTACATCCATTGTTAAAATCAATTTAATAACTTTTAAGTAATGTTAGAGTTAAAAAAAAATAAAAAAAGTGAGCGTCGATAGAAACATGTGTTACATTTAATATATTATATAAATATTTGTTATGTATATGATAAATTGGGTTGTGTCACATGAAATGTCCGTTTTAAAGTAAATGATTTTTATTAAAAATAAGATATGAAAACAAGATTATTTTATTCCAAGTATTTACCTTCTTTTTCTACACATTTTTCCAACGTGACACCAACTTTTTTTATCCCCGAACTGAAAAACTCTGAGCTTTTAAGTGAAACCAAATTCGAAAACGCTCTTTTCACTTGATCATCATTTTTAAAAAGTTTTCCTTTGACAAAGTTGTCTAAATTCCTGAACAGGTGATAAATCTGTTGGAGACAAGTCGGGAGAATATGGTGGGTGCGGAAGAACTTCGTAGTCCAGTTCTTTCAATTTCTGCGCGGTATGTTTTGAAACATAAGACCCCATGTTTGAGGACATCATTGTCTATTACCTTCGGGGCAAGTTTTCCAAGTCGGTATCCCCAGCTGAAAACTAAGCAAAAAAAAACGGCGAATGGTCCGTTCGTTAACACTTCCTTTCCCAAACGCCTTGTAAATATTTCTAGCGGCCTCAGCTGCCAGTTCTTTCAATTTTTGCACGGTATGTTTTGAAACATGGGGTCTTGCTGCCGCTCAGTGAGATCATGAGGTACCCATGTATCGAGCTTTTTTACTTTCCCAATACACTTTAAATGTCTGGAAATGGTAGATGCACTTGCATTTAGTTGTGCTGAGAGTCCTTTAACTGTTTGGTAGAGGGTTTCTTTCTATTTTATGTTTGAGGGCATCGTTGTCTATTATGGATAGAGGTCTTCCTCGGGGCAAGTTTTCCAAGTCGGTATCCCCAGCTGTAAACTTAGCAAACCAACGGCGAATGGTTCGTTCATTAACACTCCCTTTCCCAAATATTTCTAGCGGCCTCAGGTGCTGAATGGCCGAGTTTAAACTCGTACAAAAATATTACTCTAAAATCGCGTGTTTCTATGTTCATATTTAGAGGTATACTAAAAAGTGGGTAATTGATTGGAAAGCTAATGTTTATAATACAAAGGTAGAGGATTAGTAACTGTTTACTTTAAATGTGTAAACATTCGGAAGAAAACAACAGAGACCTGTAAAATCCTTTATGTATTTCAGAAACTATAAAAACGGACATTTCATGTGAAACAACCCAATATTTTTTTTTTTCTTTAGTTGGTTATCATACTAGTTAAAGTTATATATTTATCCAATTTTTCAATGCTTACAATAGGATATGGTTCATTCTAAAAACATATTTAGACGAAGAAAATTTAAAATATGACCATGTAATATTTAACCAGAACAGAATATTTCAATAAAAAATAAAACCAACATATAAATTAAGTGCATTAAATTTTAAATTGATAAAGCTTGTTTTTAAATCAAAAGAGACTTGGTCATTATGACTATGGTGCCCCATAAACGCCGCCCGCACAGTGGGCAAAATCACCAATTTAGGTGGACAAAAGTCAAGTCAAAATTTTGGAATTTCCAGTGCTCACCTTTTTATTACTAGTTGGCAAGACCAATAATACTAATATTTCCCGCCATACCGTGTTTTTAAATAAATAGTAAATTAATGAATCATACCTGTTCGCACAAGTGCCTAATAACCGGCAGTGGGATTATCTTTATTCGATGGTCATTTATTGTGTTCAAGGTGTATTTAGAGCAAAGTATTTTTGCTTCTATTTATCCATGGACATTGTAAAGGCAGGTAAGATATTATATTTCCAAATTCGTTGTTGAATATACGTTTCAATCTCACCTGTAGAGTTAATGTATGGCCCTATTCAATAACGAAAATCTATATAACCCCCAAGTTACTCCAATGATTTGTTTCATCAATCCTTCTAGTCTTTAGATATTACAATGATTTTTTGCGTTTTGGGTGATACATAATTTTTTTTCAGGCATAACACTCCGAATCAAAAGTTTTTCAATCTATAATTTCAAGAAATTCCCAAATGATATAAAATACATCTCTTAGCAGGTTTTAGCAACTCCGAGCCATAATTAGATTTTTCGTATTACTTATTCCGTATTCTGGGACTTCAAACTTAAAATGTAGGGAAAGTTTAGATTTCAGCAAATAAATTTGATGTTTGAAAACTGTGCGCTCGCCAATCGTGTAAAAGAATTAATTAGTTTTTATAATTTTTTTAAATATTTTTTTCCGTAATCTGGGACCCCTAAGGTTAAATATAGACAAGTTTCAGAATTCTGTCCACCTAAATCGGTCATATTGCCCACTGTGCGCCGTATTTCTGGTGAATCGAATTCAAAAATTTTTCGATCGCAATACTTTCCCTTACTGTATATTTCATATATAGGTAATGGAAAGTAACAAATCACTAGAACCGGAAATGTTGAGCCGCAGAATTAATGAACATTGTACTGGCCTGTTATTGAGAATGTCCTAATACGATTATATATTGTTTTGACACGTAGCCCAAGCCGTGAATGGGAAGATACCGGTGAGGAGTAGAGGTAGTTGTGGATGTCATTAACCGTAACAGTTACAAGATTACAATAATAAAACTGACCCAGGAAGCGGGCAGGTACAAAATAAGCGACAATCAGCCAGATTGTTCCCTCTTCTTCTCAATGGCAGGAGAATTCATTCATTTTTTTCCCCCATCCTCTTCAATGGCAATTCACTGACCCATTTAATAATAGCAGCGAGTCCCCAGGGCCTAGTACTACGGATAATGCTAGGGGGTCCCATTTCATTCATGACCCTTCGGCCCGTGGTCTATCTGGATCAGGTTCAACTCTATAATATTATTATTACTTCTTTTTTTGCTCCCATCAAAATAATAATGTAATACGGCTTCTTTTTTTTTTTTATAACCCTACTTATCTTCATATGAGATATACAGTATAGTCCAAGAGCCGAAAAATGCGAATTATAAGAAGAATATTTTAGAATAGAATAGAATAGAAAAAGATATTTATTCTGGGACAAGGTCCCTTAAGAACAATTTATATGTACAGTTAAGATATATATAATATGTCTGGCTACAAGACCAAAGGAATATAATTATTCCTTATTCACAATGATACATAAAGAAAAGAAAGGATATAATAAAACTAAAGAGTAAAATAAATAAATAATAACTTCTGGTGCATTAAACAAAAACTAAACATTGAAATTGATTCATAATAGATCCATATAAAAATATGAACAATAAATAACAAATTTTCTTTTTGATTTGAAATATCTTATTGAGCGTCTGTTAGGGACGACAGTAGGTACTGGAATAGCTGATACACAAGCTTTTAAGAGTTAATACAGAGTGATGAAAAGCCGATAAAACTAAGTGATTATTTTAGATAATAATATAAAAGATTTTTTAATAAAACACATGTTTCTATATAAATTCAATTCAGTTAACTGTATTTGAAAATTCTTTCATTGATTTTAAAAATGGAGGTAAGTGAAAGTCGTGTGTTGCGCGAACCAGATTTTTTAATACGAGGAGAAACTTAGCCAATGAGAGCCGAGTACACGACGACAAAGAAGAAGGTGACTGCTCAGCGTACGGTGTATTAATACGCTGGGAGTCAATGAACCATTGTTGAGACAGTGGAGCCGACAGTTGAATGCCACGACCCAGATCCATCCTCAAGTCTTGACATCAGCGACCCCACGTCATCGCGGTGCCGGGGGATTCTTCACCCTGAGTAATGCGGCCCACTAATCCCCTGCGGACGCCCAGCCTAACCAACAGCCGAGCCTACATCTATCTCCGCTGACACATTCAAATCCTACATTGTTCTCGTCTGATGCGCCTCTCATGTGGCGCGGTTTTCTTGGCGCCAACATCCGCGTTATTCTAGTCAGTCTGGAAGATCTCCAAGGACCTCCAAGGGATTTCTATACATAAGAAAAATATTTATAAATTAAAAAATCTGGTACGGGCACACGTAACACACGACTTTCACTTACCTCCGTTTTTAAAATCGATTATAGAATTTTTTAATACAGTAAGAGATAAAAATGAGTGAAACCATTGAAGAATTAATTAAATGGAATTTCTATAGAAACATGTGTTTTATTAATAAAGCTATTATATTATTATAATAGTACATGTATATTATTATTACGTATATTATTATTAGTACTATACATGTATATTACTGTTTTATGTTCAAAAACAAAAATTGCATAATAAAAATATATTTTTTCAGTTTTCCCCTTTAGTTGGTTATCAAATTCGCTCAAATAGTATATTTAGCTGTTATTTACCAATGCTAAGAAAATAATATGGTTATTTTTTTAGAATCTACGAAATTAAAGGTAATTTAGAGGAAGAAAATTTAAAATATCGGCATTTAAGCCCTGTCAGACTACTTTAATCAGAATGAAACCTACATAATGTTAAAGCCCATTAAATTTTACATCGATATAGCGAGTTTAATTAAAATTGTCGGAACCGTTTTCGAGAAGATCGTAAAAAGGGGCCAAATGCATAATATAAAATAGATCTTCCGGTCAGCTGATTTTGATGAAAAAGATTCTGTAACATCTCGGACGTAAAGTTGTCTTAAATATGAAGTTTCAGTTCCATAGGACTTACCGTTTCCGCCCGGGAGTTACCACACAGACCTTTTTGCGGGACTTGGTTATTTGGACTCAGGAGACTCTAAAACGTGTCCGTTGAAAACCACTTTATACAGCTACTTTTAAGGGGAAATTATTTAAAATATTACTATAAGGTACAATTTAACTTACTTGTCTGCTTTATGGGGGTAAGCCCATTCTTAACCACCACCACAACTTCATGAAGCTAATTAAGACGTAGAAAGATGGGATTTTTTATTTCATTTTAATTCCTCTGGATCTAGTATCTTTTAATTCATTTTGTTGGCTTTAATGTCATCTTCTTTAGCATGTGAGTTACTTTATATCAGTACCAGTTCACACTTTACACTTACTGAGTCAATCCACTACTTATCACTCCATATAACTAATTGTTAAAGGAAAATTATTTTAAAAAAATCTGGTGCGGGCAACACACGACTTTCACTTACCTCGATTTTTAAAATCAATGAAAGAATTTTCAAATACAGTTAGAGATAAAAATACGTTAAACTATTAACGAATTAATCAAATTGAATTTATATAGAAACATCTGTTTTATTAAAAAATCTATTATATTATTATCTAAAATAGTCAGATAGTTTTATGTTCGTTTTATCACTCTCTATTAACTTTTAAAAGCTTGTGTATGAGATGATATTTTTTTGTAAAATCTTTAGCTTTCCAAAGGTACTTTGGGAGAAGAAAATTTAAAATATCGGCATTTAAGCCCTGTCAGACTACTTTAATCAGAATGAAACCTACATAATGTTAAAGCCCATTAAATTTTACATCGATATAGCGAGTTTAATTAAAATTGTCGGAACCGTTTTCGAGAAGATCGTAAAAAGGGGCCAAATGCATAATATAAAATAGATCTTCCGGTCAGCTGATTTTGATGAAAAAGATTCTGTAACATCTCGGACGTAAAGTTGTCTTAAATATGAAGTTTCAGTTCCATAGGACTTACCGTTTCCGCCCGGGAGTTACCACACAGACCTTTTTGCGGGACTTGGTTATTTGGACTCAGGAGACTCTAAAACGTGTCCGTTGAAAACCACTTTATACAGCTACTTTTAAGGGGGAAATTATTTAAAATATTACTATAAGGTACAATTTAACTTACTTGTCTGCTTTATGGGGGTAAGCCCATTCTTAACCACCACCACAACTTCATGAAGCTAATTAAGACGTAGAAAGATGGGATTTTTTATTTCATTTTAATTCCTCTGGATCTAGTATCTTTTAATTCATTTTGTTGGCTTTAATGTCATCTTCTTTAGCATGTGAGTTACTTTATATCAGTACCAGTTCACACTTTACACTTACTGAGTCAATCCACTACTTATCACTCCATATAACTAATTGTTAAAGGAAAATATTTTAAAAAAATCTGGTGCGGGCAACACACGACTTTCACTTACCTCGATTTTTAAAATCAATGAAAGAATTTTCAAATACAGTTAGAGATAAAAATACGTTAAACTATTAACGAATTAATCAAATTGAATTTATATAGAAACATCTGTTTTATTAAAAAATCTATTATATTATTATCTAAAATAGTCAGATAGTTTTATGTTCGTTTTATCACTCTCTATTAACTTTTAAAAGCTTGTGTATGAGATGATATTTTTTTGTAAAATCTTTAGCTTTCCAAAGGTACTTTGGGAGAAGAAAATTTAAAATATCGGCATTTAAGCCCTGTCAGACTACTTTAATCAGAATGAAACCTACATAATGTTAAAGCCCATTAAATTTTACATCGATATAGCGAGTTTAATTAAAATTGTCGGAACCGTTTTCGAGAAGATCGTAAAAAGGGGCCAAATGCATAATATAAAATAGATCTTCCGGTCAGCTGATTTTGATGAAAAAGATTCTGTAACATCTCGGACGTAAAGTTGTCTTAAATATGAAGTTTCAGTTCCATAGGACTTACCGTTTCCGCCCGGGAGTTACCACACAGACCTTTTTGCGGGACTTGGTTATTTGGACTCAGGAGACTCTAAAACGTGTCCGTTGAAAACCACTTTATACAGCTACTTTTAAGGGGGAAATTATTTAAAATATTACTATAAGGTACAATTTAACTTACTTGTCTGCTTTATGGGGGTAAGCCCATTCTTAACCACCACCACAACTTCATGAAGCTAATTAAGACGTAGAAAGATGGGATTTTTTATTTCATTTTAATTCCTCTGGATCTAGTATCTTTTAATTCATTTTGTTGGCTTTAATGTCATCTTCTTTAGCATGTGAGTTACTTTATATCAGTACCAGTTCACACTTTACACTTACTGAGTCAATCCACTACTTATCACTCCATATAACTAATTGTTAAAGGAAAATTATTTTAAAAAAATCTGGTGCGGGCAACACACGACTTTCACTTACCTCGATTTTTAAAATCAATGAAAGAATTTTCAAATACAGTTAGAGATAAAAATACGTTAAACTATTAACGAATTAATCAAATTGAATTTATATAGAAACATCTGTTTTATTAAAAAATCTATTATATTATTATCTAAAATAGTCAGATAGTTTTATGTTCGTTTTATCACTCTCTATTAACTTTTAAAAGCTTGTGTATGAGATGATATTTTTTTGTAAAATCTTTAGCTTTCCAAAGGTACTTTAGGGGAAGAAAATTTTAAATTTCGGCATTTAAGCCCTGTCAGACTACTTTAATCAGAATGAAACCTACATAATGTTAAAGCCCATTAAATTTTACATCGATATAGCGAGTTTAATTAAAATTGTCGGAACCGTTTTCGAGAAGATCGTAAAAAGGGGCCAAATGCATAATATAAAATAGATCTTCCGGTCAGCTGATTTTGATGAAAAAGATTCTGTAACATCTCGGACGTAAAGTTGTCTTAAATATGAAGTTTCAGTTCCATAGGACTTACCGTTTCCGCCCGGGAGTTACCACACAGACCTTTTTGCGGGACTTGGTTATTTGGACTCAGGAGACTCTAAAACGTGTCCGTTGAAAACCACTTTATACAGCTACTTTTAAGGGGGAAATTATTTAAAATATTACTATAAGGTACAATTTAACTTACTTGTCTGCTTTATGGGGGTAAGCCCATTCTTAACCACCACCACAACTTCATGAAGCTAATTAAGACGTAGAAAGATGGGATTTTTTATTTCATTTTAATTCCTCTGGATCTAGTATCTTTTAATTCATTTTGTTGGCTTTAATGTCATCTTCTTTAGCATGTGAGTTACTTTATATCAGTACCAGTTCACACTTTACACTTACTGAGTCAATCCACTACTTATCACTCCATATAACTAACTGTTAAAGGAAAATTATTTTAAAAAAATCTGGTGCGGGCAACACACGACTTTCACTTACCTCGATTTTTAAAATCAATGAAAGAATTTTCAAATACAGTTAGAGATAAAAATACCTTAAACTATTAACGAATTAATCAAATTGAATTTATATAGAAACATCTGTTTTATTAAAAAATCTATTATATTATTATCTAAAATAGTCAGATAGTTTTATGTTCGTTTTATCACTCTCTATTAACTTTTAAAAGCTTGTGTATGAGATGATATTTTTTTGTAAAATCTTTAGCTTTCCAAAGGTACTTTGGGGGAAGAAAATTTAAAATATCGGCATTTAAGCCCTGTCAGACTACTTTAATCAGAATGAAACCTACATAATGTTAAAGCCCATTAAATTTTACATCGATATAGCGAGTTTAATTAAAATTGTCGGAACCGTTTTCGAGAAGATCGTAAAAAAGGGGCCAAATGCATAATATAAAATAGATCTTCCGGTCAGCTGATTTTGATGAAAAAGATTCTGTAACATCTCGGACGTAAAGTTGTCTTAAATATGAAGTTTCAGTTCCATAGGACTTACCGTTTCCGCCCGGGAGTTACCACACAGACCTTTTTGCGGGACTTGGTTATTTGGACTCAGGAGACTCTAAAACGTGTCCGTTGAAAACTGGAATTCAAAAATTTTCACGATCGCAATACTTTTCTTTACTATACATTCCATATATAGGTAAGTAAGAGTAAAAAATTCATATAAATAAAAACACACGACTTCCACTTAATTCAATTCTTAAAATCAATGCAAGAACTTTTTACACACTTAGAGTTTTTCATCTAAAGGTTAAAGCATTAATTATGTTGAGTTTCGATAGAAACATGTGTTTTATTAAAGGATCTATTATAATATTATCTACAACAATCAGTTAGTTTTACTGGCTATTTATCACTCTCCATTGAATTCTACAATTTTTACTTTCACTTACTATACATAGTAAGGGGAAGTATTGCGATCGTGAAAATTTTATAATTCCAGTTTTCAACGGAAATACACGGGCGGAAACGGTAAGTCCTATGAAACTGAAATTTCAAATTTAAGACAACTATACGCCCGAGACGTGACAAAACTTTTTTCATCAAAATGAGCTTACCAGAAGAGGCACTTTATACATTGCATTTTGCACCTTTTTTCGATTTTCTCAAAAACGGTTCGACGATTTTGATTAAACTTGCTATAGCGATGTAAAATTTAATGGACTTTAATATCAAGTAGGTTTTATTCTGATTAATATGGTCTGACAGGGCTTAAATGCCGATATTTTAAATTTTCTTCATCTAAAGTACCTTTAATTTTGTAGATTCAATAAAAATAACTATATTATGTTGTTGACGCTGATGAAAAACAGGTAAATATATAAATTGAATAAATTCGATACCCAACTAAAGGAGAAAACAGAAAAAATATTTTTTTAATGCAATTTTTCGTTTTTGAACATAAGAGCAGTAATATACATGTATGATATACCGTTGAAAAGCTAAGGATTTTAGAAAAAAATATTATCTCCATTAAATATTCAATTTAATTAATTCCTTAATAGTTTCACGTATTTTTATCTCTAACTGTTTTTGAAAATTCTTTCATTGATTTTAAAAATGGAGGGAAGTGAAAGTCGTGTGTTGCCCGCACCAGGTTTTTTTTTATTGTATACATCTATTTTTCATCATAATATATATATATATATATATATATATATATATATATATATATATATATATATATATATATACATTTACTTGATGCATATATTACAGTTGTAAATATTAATAAATATGTTTTTAAAAAAAGGTCTTGAATTGAATCACTGTGAAGGAAAGTGCGGACCAGAGTTTTATTTTGTTGTTCGTCATTTGTAATTTTTGTGTATACGTACACAAATGTGCATATACGTCTTTTTATATCTCTATATATCATTGAAAATGTATACAGATATGTTTTCTCGGCATGAGATATTATATCCTCGATCCGGAGGAGCTGTTTTGCCCCGAGTTGAGAGCTACTGAAATGAACTTTTACTGGCCACAAATCTCCGAGACAGCAGTTAAGCTCGGGACCTCTTTCCAATTTCCCGGTTACACTTTAAAAGGCCCGCGCTAACATTTCGGCTGCTCCTAGGAAACGTGATAAAATTAATTTACAGCTTACCTTCGGCTCCAACAAGGGTTGGGGAATTATTACGCACCTCGTCGGAGGTTGTGGTAGAAAAAAAAAAGACTTGTGGACTCCCGGTTACTGCTAATGCCCTTACAGATTCCCCTCCGTGATGGGCAAGTCGTAACGCTATTTTAAAAGCTCCATATTTTCTCGTTACAAGTCTATAAAGTTCTCGAGAAAGGGCTCTGAGTCGTTAATGTTGCTGAAATATCTCCGAGGGAGATATGATTTCATTGCTTAGGGCACAACTGCTGATGAAGCGACCCACCATTGTATGGGTGTAGTCTTTCTTCTACGATAAATTACTCGATTCATCTGTTAGGGTTGAATGGAGAACAAGCAATGAAATACTTAATGCCTCGTTTCATCTTTAGCAGAAAAAACGAAAATAATGAAAAAATGTTACATATCTAAGTTAAGGTTCATCTTAGCGTTATTTAGAAAATTTTCTAATATTTGGTTGTAACACACGAAATAGTTGTTTTTATTAGTTTCATTAGCCTATATATGGAATATATGATGCATTATATATTATGCAAAATTAGAGGAGTTAATAATTTTTAAAGTCACTTATAAACATGTGTAGCCTGTGTTAGTTTCATAATTTTTAACTCAGATTGTTATGAGACATTTCCGTGTAAACTTCGTGAAAAACGAGTTTTTTTGCCTATTTTGGAAATTTATATACAAAAAAGGAATATGTTCTCAAGATTTTTACAACATGTGACTAAGGTATAAATAAAAAAAAATCTGGTGCGGGCAACACACGACTTTCACTTACCTCCATTTTTAAAATCAATGAGAGACTTTACAAAAACAGTTAGAGATAAAAATATGTGAAACTATTAAGGAATTAATTAAATTGAATTTATATAGAAACATGTGTTTTATTAAAAAATCTATTATATTATTATCTAAAATAATCAGTTAGTTTTATGTTCATTTCATCACTCCCTATTAACTTTTAAAAGCTTGTGTATGAGATAATATTTTTTCTAAAATCTTTAGCTTTCCAACGATATATCATACATATATATTACTGATCTTGTGTTCAAAAACGAAAAATTGCATTAAACAAATATTTTTTTCTGTTTTCTCCTTTAGTTGGGTTTTGAATTCATTCAATTTATATATTTACCTGTTTTTCATCAGCGTTAACAAGATAATATAGTTATTTTTATTGAATCTACAAAATTAAAGGTACTTTAGGGAAAGAACATTTAAAATATCGGCATTTAAGCCCTGTCAGACCATTTTAATCAGAATAAAACCTACATAGTATTAAAGCCCATTAAATTTTACATCGATCTAGCGAGTTTAATCAAAATCGTCGGAACCGGTTTAGAGAAAATCATTTTGATGAAAAAAGTTTTGTCACGTCTCGGACGTATATTTGTCTTAAATATGAAATTTCAGTTTCATTGGACTTACCGTTTCCGCCCGGGAGTTAACACATACACACAGATACCTTTTTGCGGGACTTGGTTATTTGGACTCAGGGGACCCTTAAACGTGTATTTCCGTTGAAAACTGGAATTCGAAATTTTTCACGATCGCAATACTTCCCCTTACTATATATAGTAAGTGAAAGTAAAAATTGAAATGTTCCTTATATATATATATATATATATATATATATATATATATATATTATATATATATATATATATATATATATATATATATAATAGATAGAATAGAATAGAATAGAAAAAGATATTTATTCTGGGACAAAGTCCCTTAAGAACAACTCATATGTACAATAGATATATATATATATAATGTGTCTGGCTACAAGACCAAAGGAATATAATCATTTCTTATTCACAATGATACATAAAGAAAAGAAAGGATATAATAAAACAAAAGAGTAAAATAAATAAATAATAACTTCTGGTGCATTAAACAAAACTAAACATTGAACTTGATTCATTATCGATCCTTATAAAAATATAAACAATAAATAACAGATATATATATATATATATATATATATATATATATATATATATATATATATATATATATATTCCCATAATTCAGTTATTTCTAAAGAGAAAACAAATTTATATGGGTCAATCCATTCGAAACCGTCCAGACTTTACCGCTTAACATTTTTTGTTTTCTTAATTTTTTAACCTATGACTTCCTGATTTTTAATTTTTTTTTTGTTAAATAATTCATAGGGAAAACATCTCCTTACTTCCTTGTTCACATTCCTTGCTCCCGTGGAATCTCTTTTCAGGTGACTTCGCGTTCTCTTCTACTCCAAGAAGATCCTGAAGCAGGTAGTGCACCGGGATATCCTCAGCTACAGAGGACCGGAGAGAGATGATTGATAAATAACTAATGACCCTCGCGGCCTTCCACAAAGCGCTGGGACTCCCCGCGGTGCAACCCTTACCCACCTCAATCCGCCCTTTAGCGGGAAAAAATATCATTATTTATAGTTAATAACTTCAGTGACGCTGGCTGAGTGGTAATCGCATATTATTAGTCTCTCATCTTAACGCCGTGGTGTTTCAGCTTCCATCTCGAGTCGTTGTAAGGTAATTAGTGACCGTGTAATATTTTAAAATATTTTTTATTTCTTCGTAGCACAAGAACCCCGAATGGGTTTCTCACTTTCTTTACAATTGAAACATTGATTTCCAAATGGTACAGTATGCATTTTAGAAACTTTTAATGTAAGAGCAAAAATCATTAATTTATTTATTAACAAATTTACATGATTTTACTGTGTTAGTAATTCATCAGTCTAAATTATTGATCTTTTCCATGACTTTTTACTTTCACTTATTATATACAGTAAGGGAAAGTATTGGGATCGTGAAAATTTTCGAGTTCCAGTTTTCAACGGATTTTAAGGTCCCCTGAGTCCAAATAACCAAGTCCCGCAAAAAGGTCATTTGTGTGTGTGTGTGTGTGTGTGTGGTAACTCCCGGGCGGAAACGATGAGTCCTATGAAACTGAAATTTCATAATTAGGACAATTATACGCCCGAGACGTTACAAAATCTTTTTCATCAAAATCAGCTTACTAGAAGAGCCACTTTATACCATGCATTTTTCACCTTTTTTCGATTTTCTCGAAAACTGTTCCGACGATTTGGTTTAAACTCGCTATATCGATGTAAAATTTAATGGGCTTTGATATCATGTAGGTTTTATTCTGATTAAAATGGTCTGACAGGGCTTAAATGCCGTTATTTTAAATTGTCTTCCCCTAAAGTACCTTTAATTTTGTTAATTCTACAAAAATGACTATATTATCTTGTTACCACTGATGAAAAACAGGTAAATATGTATATAAATTGAATGAATTCAATACCCAACTGAAGGAGAAAACAGAAAAAAATATTTTTTTTAATGCAATTTTTCTTTTTTGAACATAAGAACAGTAATATACATATATGATATACCGTTGGAAAGCTAAAGATTTTAGAAAAAATATTATCTCATACACAAGCTTTTAAAAGTAATAGAGAGATAAGAGCCGATAAAATTAAGTGATTGTTTTAGATAATAGTATAATATATTTTTTAATAAAACACATGTTTCTATAGAAATTCAATTTAATTAATTCTTTGATAGTTTCACAAATTTTTATCTCTAACTGTATTTGAAAATTCTTTAATAACACATTTTTATTTTTTAATTTGTTATGTTTATTCAAAAAACAAATCGTCTCCTTTTTTCAAATTATAATTTTTTATATAGCCTTTAGTATTCCAAAATAATGGCCCTTTAGCCATGCGTTTAATCTATTAAGTAAAACTTGGGAAGGTATCAGTTATCGGTGACGTCACTTCTTACCTATTATCTAGTAATTACATAGTAATTAAAAGAAGAAGCTGGGGTAGTAGCTAGCTAGCATAACATCTTTCTATGCCAAAGGCCGCGGATTCAAACCTGAGGTGGCCCTAGGATTTTTTAATGTGAATAAAAAATCTTTAGTTATGCCGTCCTTCAGAGGAGACGTAAAAGCGGGGTCCCGAGCCTGTGCGATATCAGGTACTCGTTAAAGATCTCAATCCTAATAAAACCTGGATAGACAAAATTTAGAACTCCCACTGTAGCATCGTCCAATTAGCCACAGCAGAATAAAGTGACGTTAAATGAATAAAGAAATTAAAAGCTATGTGATCCACGCATCATATTTTTTTTTTATCTGATACTAAAATAAATCGTATGCGCAACAAACGACTTTAGCTTAACTCCGTTGTTGAAATCAATTTAAAAACTTTTAAATAAAGTAAACTATAGCCACAACTCCCCTTTCATCAATAGACGACAAAGGACCCCTCATTTTTATTTCTCCAGGATCGAGGTCACATTTCCCCATTTATCTCGTTATCCTCCCATCGAGCTTTTGGATCTGATCCGAAATAGAGATTAAGAATTCTCTTTGTTCTTACTAAGCCGTGGTATATTGTGGTAGCAATATAGAAGAGCCTATTTAAACCATGAATTTTAAACCTTTTCACTATTTTCTCAAAAATGGCTCAAACGATTTTGCTTAAACTTCGTTAAAACATTGTAAAAAATCTGGTGAGGACAACACATGAATTTCACTTACCTCTGCAGTTAAAATCAATTTAAGAACCATTAAATAAACTTAAAGTTTAAACAAGTTTGAAGTTGATTTAAATAAGAAGTGTATTAAGTTTCGTTAGAAAAATATGATTTAGATTAAACAATATAAAAATATTAAATTCCTACGTTTGATAATCAGGAATAATTTTATGAACTATTTTAAATAATTTAAAATGAAATAATTTTTTTATTTTTTTGAAGTAATTTGTTTGTTTTTTTATGTATAGCTTTTCTCCTCATTGTTAATAATTGTATTTGTAAATAATCGTTGTAATTAATAAGTACTCATGTTTATTTTGTCTGTTAGCCAGACATATTATATTTTTCTATTGTACATAACTATTATTCTTAGGGGACCTAGTCCCAGAATAAATTTTTTTTTTTCTATTCTATTCTATTCTATTCTATTTGTCACTTTATATTACCTCTTACAATTCCGTGATTGTGATAAAATATTTTTTATAAAATCTTTCTCTTTGAAACGCTATATTATACGTCTATATTACTGTTATTAATATCAAAATGCCAAAAATTAAAATAAACAAATATTTTTGCTCATTTCTTCTTTAGATTATTATCAAATTCTTCCAACTTCTTTGTTTAACCGTTTTTATCAATTTTAATAAGATGATTGTATTGTTTTATTTTATTTACAAAATGGAGGGTACTTTAGAGGAAGAAAATATACACGATCAGCAATCAGCGAGCCCTGTCAGGCTATTTTAATCAGAATTAAACTTACATGATATTAAAGCCCATTAAACTTTGCATCGATATAGCGAGTTTCATCAATATCGTTACAGCCGTTTTGGAGAAAATCGTGAAAAGGTGTAAAATGCATGGTATAAAGTGACTCTTCCGATCAGCTGATTTTGATGAAAAGTTGCTGTAACATCTCGGGAGTATAGTTGTCTTAAATATGAAATTTCAGTTTCATACGAATTTTCGTTTTTGCGCTAGACTTACCACACACTCACAGACATACAGACCTTTTTGCCGGACTTGGTCATTTGGACTCTGGGGACCCTAAAACGTGTATTTCAAGTGAAAACTGGAATTCGAATACTTTCTCTATTTTATTTTATATTATTTTTTATATCAATATATTCTAAAAAACGGAAGATCTTGTATAATTATTAACGTAGATATTCGGGCTGAATATTGACGAATTTTTTTACTAATTTTCCTAGTTAATTTGTGTATTAGTGAAAACGCTAGGTAGTTCAAAATATATAACCAGGTAATTATAAATTATTTATTTATTTATTTAACTAATTACTATGTAAAATTGTTAATTATTGTTTTTAATGCCTCCTTTTGATTTAAATTTTGTTATCAATGGACACCTAATTTATAATATTTTTTCATAACGTTTTTAACCATTCACTTCAGTATAGTATTTTGTAATGAAATGGAAATTGGTTATTTTACTTTGTAGACTTCTGAAGATGGGAGAAGACCCCGAAACACTCATGTTGATGTAATAAAAAATTTAATTCTTTATGGAAGAAATTATTCAGCCCTAATATCTACCTTTAAATTATTTTATATAAAGGTAATTGAAAGTAATAACTGCTAAATATTCAAACTAATCGAATTGGTTATCAACTAAAGGAGAAAAGATCAAAGATATTTTTAGTTAATTTTTTCCGAACAAAAGAATAATAATATATATGTATAATATACTGGAGGAAAGCTGAGGATTTTAGAAAAAATGTTATTTTAAATACAAAGTCGTATAAATTAATTTAGAGTGGTGGGAGACCGACAAAATAAATAAAATATATTTTTGGTAATACTTCCTCCTCAATCTTCCAACTATTGATATACATTATATTCAACAATTGAGACGTTGATTTCCAAAAGGTACTGAAGGACATTTTTTAAGAAATTGATTTTTTTACATATTTGTATTCCCATCATTTAGGTTTATCTAAATATTTTATTTGATGTTATCTAATGAATTATCAAGTCCTTATAAAACGCGATTTAGAAATGCGGTCATTTTCTAAAAGTACTAATTACGCATTTATTTTCGTTCCAAATCATTCTAAAAAAATTCATTTCATAACTTTAATATGATGTTGTTATTATAGTAAAAAAATAATTCTAAATTTTAAGGCAAAAAGACCCAAATTAGCTAGTTTAATAATATAGTAATGAGAGATTTTCGCGCTTCCTGTAAAATTTCCTAGAATGGATATAGTACCTTTTGGAAATCAACGTCTTAATCGCCTGTTAGTAAAAGTCGAGTAATGCGCCTACAAATATCTGGTATTAATTGTATTATAATTATTTAAAAAAACAAAAAAAAAAACTAATACTAACTACAGATAAAATTTAACATCTCAGACCTAACTTGAAGGTTAGCATCGCGATAATAGAAGATCCCGGATCCCGGTACCCACTCAACTGAAGGACGGGTCAAATCGTGAGAAGAAAAAAAGAAAACCGAAGATTCTAAAATACAATGTTCTTGTATAAATATACATTTTTAATAATTACAATTAGGTATAATACAAAGTAAGAGAATATGATGGAGGGAAATTAGAGACGTAGCGATTCAAATTTCAGAACATTTAATGAGAGCAAAAACCCCTTGGTTATGCAGTCCTTAGGAGAGGACGTAAAATGGTAGTTCCGAGCTTGTGCAATGTCTATGATCCCTATCCTAATTAAACCGGAATATGCCAAATTGAATCCAACTATAGCATCGTCCGAGTTGCCACATCAGCATAAAAGTGTCGTTAAATGAATATACAACAAGATATTTGTTGGAGAATATTTTTTGTTTTATAACATTTGGCACTTTGACCTACCGTTTAGGTGCTTTAATAAAAGAAACAATTTGTTTATTATCTCCCACATAACTACATTAGGACATAACTGTTTATAAGCAATTAAAAAAAAATCTGGTGCGGGCAACTCACGATTTTTACTTACCTCCGTTTTTAGAATCGATCAAAGAATTTTTAAATACAGTAAGAGATAAAAATGAATAAAACCATTAAAGAATTAGTTAAATAGAATTTCTATAGAAACATGTGTTTTATTAATAAAGCTATTATATTATTATCTAAAAAAGTAATCAGTTTTATCGGCTTTTTATCACTCTTTATTAACTTTTAAAGGTTTGTGCATTAGATTATACTATTTATAAAATATTTAGCTTTCCAACGGTATATTATACATGTATATTACTGTAGCTATAAGTTTTCTCCTTTAGTTAGATATCGAATTTATTCAATTTATATATTTACCTGTTTTTCATCAGTAGTTACAAGATAATATGGTTATTTTTATAAAATATACAAAATTAAAGGTACTTTAGAAGAAGAAAATTTAAAATATCGGCATTTAAGTCCTGTCAGACCATTTTAATCAGAACAAAACCTACATGATATTAAAGCCCATTAAATTGTACATCGTTATAGCGAGTTTAATCAAAATCGTCGGAACCGTTTTCGAGAAAACCCAAAAAATGTGCAAATTGCATGGTATAAAGTGGCTCTTAAGTGGCTGGTAAGCCGATTTGATGAAAAAGGTTTTGTGACATCTCGAGCGCAAAGTTGTCTTAAATATAAAATTTCAGTTTCATAGGACTTTCCGTTTACGCCCGGGAGTTACTACAGTTATCAAGATCAAAGTTTTTATTTAATTTTATATACCTTTCTAGACTTCTATCCAATGTATTGCACACATAAATCTTTAGGAAAGAATTTCCTCAAAGATAGAGAAAACCTTAACATAATCCCTTTGCGTTCTTTAAAAGAGTTAGAGAAAACCAACAGTTGCGACCTAATTTATATATATAAATATTTAAGAGAAGAGATAAAATACTTTTTACAGCAGGTGAATACGGATTTGTGCCTATGCAGATAATTTTCTTATTATAATGTAAGATACGTCATCCTGTTCGTCCTCATTGGATATGTCCTCGATTAGCCAATCAGATGGCTAGGGACTACCAGTCGGCCATGACACTATAACTTCCTCAAATTAGAAAGGCACCAGATTTTCTAAGGTCTTATCTTCTGTTCCCCATATATTATTTATTTGACGAAAAATAAATTATATATGTGTGTGTGTGTGTATATATATATATTTTTTTTCTTTTTATTAATTAAAATTACATTCATTAGTTTAAGATACAATGACAATAGTCACATGAGAATTCATTCATACAATATTTACAAAAAACAGAACCTAATAAATAATCTAGAAAAAATATTAAAACATCTTTTAAAAAAATTACTGTGCGAAACACACGACTTAAAGTGCTTAAGTTTATACCCTTTTAGTCAGTTAGCATTACATCCTACAAATGTGTATGTTAATTTGAATTGCGTATAAATTACTATCATTATTATAATTATTATTATTATACGGGGATAAAGGAGTAACTCGGAAATATATTTCTGCTTTTTTTTTTTTTTTTTTTTTTTTTTCAGTTAGTAATAATTCTAACGAGTACAAACGCTAGATTCTTTTGAATCAACTAAATAACAAATTTTAAAAATTTGGTGGGCACAATACGCGACTTTCACTTGCGTACGTTATGTATATCAATTTAAGAATTATTAAAAGCATTAGAAATGAAAAAAAATTGTTAAAGGATTATTCACGCTGAGTTTTAATAGAAACTTGTGATTTATTAAGTAATCTATTATATTATTATCTACGACAATCAGTTAGTTTTTCCGCTTTTTTCATCACTCTACTCAAATTTACAATTTTGTATATAAGATAATATTTTTTCTAAAATCGTTATCCTTCCAACGGTATATTATACATCAATATTTTTGTGTTCAAAAACACAAAAATTGCATCAAAAATATGTTTGCTCTTTCCTTTTTCATTTGATTATCAAATTCGTTCAACTTGTATATTTAGCTGTTTTTCAATCAATCTGCAAATCAGATGATATGGTCAATTTCATAAAATTTACCAAGCTAAAGATTTTTTTTTTTTCCGCACCAGATTTGTTTTTACTTATTATTGGGTTGATGCAAAATTAATGCAGGTTTTTAGTAGGTATTGTAAATACGCCATATCTTTACTTTAACCATATATATTTAATCAAAATAATTTCTATCTGAACCAATGCACTTTTGCCAACGTTCAACAAGCTTTCTTATTCCACCAGAAAAAAAATCCGAATCCCTGGACTCAATGAAATCACGAAAAGAATTTTCAATGTCGTCCTGGTTTTGAAAATTTTTCTCCCTCAAAAAGTTGTCCAGATGCCTGAAAAAGTGGAAGTCTGTAGGAGAGAGGTCAGGTGAATAAGGCGGATGTTGGAGAACTTCGTAGCCCAACTCGTGCAGTCGTCGAAGCGTTGGTTGTGCAACATGTGGTCTGGCGTTATCGTGGAGCAGGATCGGCCCCTTCCGATTCATCAATGCTGGGCAAAGACGTTGCAATTTTTGAGTTCCGAGTTCCGCCGCCATTTCTCGTGTGGTTTTGGTTGGGTCTTCTTCCACTTTTGACCTCAGCTGGTCGTTGTCCAGAGCAAGATGACGGCCCCGACCTTCCTTGTCTTCGAGGTCGAAATCTCCTCTGCGAAACTTCTGGAACCAACGCTGCACCGTGCACTCATTAATAGCCCCCTGACCCCACACTTCATTAATATTACGAGCCGTTTGCGCAGCGCTGCGCCCTAATTTAAATTCGTAAAAATAAATTTGACGAAAATCGCACTTTGACATTTTCGATTCAAGACCTTTGAACACACTGAACAAAACGATTTTACTAAACAAATTCATGGTGAAAGAGAGGGTATTAGATAAGGTTTGTTTTGGTATAATAATGATCAATGTTAGGATTAGCTTTGTTTACACAATTGGAATTAAGATATTGCAATAGAGGAAACCTGCATTAATTTTGCATCAACCCAATATTTTATTACGTAAATAAACTTTGATTTGTCAAGAAACACCATTATAATCAATTTTTAAATGGTTTTTAAAACTATCTAGGCTTGTGAGACTCCTTGAAAAAAAAATCTACGAGACTAAAGTTTTTAGTATTTTGAAAGATCACGGCCTTGTATTGGAGTGGCTTCACAGTGGGACGAAATGTCGAATAAACGCGAAAAATGTAAATTTTAAACTTTAAAACAAACGAATAAAATGTTGAGTATTATTTCCGCTATTATTAATATGAGGGAATACATCTTCTTAGTTTTTTCTTTGCAGTAGTAATTGAGATCATCATTGGAAATCTGGAAAGTTCAAAAAAATACTTTTTTTTTTTAATATTTATTTTTTTAAATTTACAACTGTAATTGATATTAGAACAAGTAAATATGCTAAAAGAAAAATCACATGAGACAGACTTGTAGAGGAGCAACCCAATGGGAGCACTCCCGTAACTATTTTAAACAAGAAGGTCTCGAGGCCATCTTCTTTTGAGACGCCTCGGAGGATTATCAGGAATCGAAGAGGAAGCAAGGGTTGAAACTAGTGGGTTGGGGTGGGAATGGAGTTTGTCATAGAAGGACTGATATATATTTGGGTCCAAATCAGTAACATATGGAACATTTAGGTCTTTATGGATGATTTTATTTGTGACAAACTAAGGAGCGTTGAGGATTTTACGAAGGATTTTGGATTGTAAGGATTGGATACGGGGAGAATTCGATGGTTTAGTCGAGCCCCAAAGCTCAACTCCGCAAGTCCATATAGGCCTGATGATTGTCATGTAGAGGAGTCTTTTGTAGTTAAGTGGGAGGTTAGAGCGTTTGTCAAGTAAGTGTTGAAGTAATCGAAATCGGCGAGCAGTTTCTTGTCGTTTCAGTCTTGTGTGCGGATTCCATGTGAGACGTTTGTCAAGGAGGAGACCTAGGTAGCGGATCTGTTCAGCCGGGACAAGCGGAATATTATTAAAGGATACTGTAGGACAGGATGTCACTGGTTTACGACGGAGGGTAAAGGTAATTTGGTGGGATTTGTCTGAATTTATTTTCATTCTCCAATTCTGACACCATATCTGGAGGTCTCTTATGTGGGATTGTAGGTTTTGAGAGGCAATAGTTGGATCGTTATTGACTGATAACACACAAGTGTCATCAGCATACGTGGAGAGGAAAGTGTTAGGATTGGTTGGGATGTCAGCTGTATAGACGGTGAAGAGGGTCCGAGGATACTGCCTTGTGGGACGCCAGCGGACTGAACAAAAAGGGATGAATACGAACTATTGTGATTTATTTTGAAGTATCTGTCAGTGAGATAGGACTGGATGATGAGGAAGTATGTTAAATAAATACTAAAATGAAATTATAATAAGTCTTATAGCTGTTTCATTATTTTATATATATTTTATTTCTTGTATGAACGTAGAATGAATTTTATCTTTCACCACTATTAATAATGTCGAAATCAGGACAGATTGTTATATTATTGAATAAAAAATTGCTAAAAAAAAATAAAAATCTGGTGCGGGCAACGCACGACTTTCACTTACCTCCGTTTTAAAAATCGATTAATAAATTTTCAAATACAATTAGAGATAAAAATTAGTGAAACCATTAAAGAATTAGTTAAATGGAATTTCTAGGGAAACATGTGTTTCATTAAAAAATCTATTATATTATTATCTGAAATAATCAGTTAGTTTTATCGGCTTTTCATCACTCTCTATTAACTTTTAAAAGCTTGTGTATAAGATAATATTTTTTTTACAATATTTAGCTTTCAAACGGTATATCATACATGTATATTACTGTTATTATGTTCAAAAACGAAAAATTGCGAGAAAAAAATTTTTTTTTTCTGTTTTATCCTTTAGTTGGGTATCGAATTCATTCAATTTATATATTTACCTGTTTTTCATCAGTGGTAACAAGATAATATAGTTATTTTTATAGAATCAACAAAATTAAAGGTACTTAAGAGGAAGTTATTTTAAAAACTTAAAATATCGGTATTTAAGCCTTGTCAAACCATTTTAATCAGAATGAAACCTACGTGATATTAAAGCCCATTAAATTTTACATCGATATAGCGAGTTTAATCATTTTGTATCATCATTTGTATACCGTTTAAGTGCGGGAGTTACCACACAAACCTTTTTGCGGGACTTGGTCATTTGGACTAGAATTCGAAAATTTTCCTGATCGCAATACTTTCCCTTACTATATATTTCATATACAGGTAAATTAAGGTAATAAATAAACATTTAAACTTACCTCTCAATTATTTCTAAGCCAGACTAAATAATATTTCATCACTTATTTTCCAATAATGTTGAGAAAGCTAATACTTTTTTAAAAATTTAGAAATCAACAGTGGTGCAGTGTTTTGAGGATTTTATAGTAAAAACTTCGTTCCTTGACAGCTTAGAAATCTGGCAGAGCATGCGCAGTACGTCTTTTTCGTACTAGCAGGCCAAGGAATTACATATGTTGGAACAAATACCAAAGATCTGTGATCAGAATTGGTTGAGGAGAGGAGACGGGAAAGAAGTAAACATAAATAAGTGATAAATAATTGCTCATTGAATGAATTCCAATTTATTAACATTATATATACAATATTGCATCATTTTTTTTCAATAAATTTATTTCCTATATTTATATAATCTACTTATAAGCTTTTGATATGCCTCTATGTATCGATTACAACTAAATGATATATATTACACGAAATAAATAATTTTCATTTTTTGAAATGTAACATTTGCATTTAATACATTTTTTGACATTTCATTTTCACTTAAATTATCTAACCCCTAAAACGTAAAACGTTCATTATATCATCAATGTATAAAAAAAAAAAAAAAAAAAAAAAAAAATAATAATAATAAAAACAATGGAAGCACTTAGTTTCTATATAATTGCAACATTTCTAAACATAGTTCTCCTTAAATTAAAATAAAAAATAATTTCAGTACATATGAACAAATGGTGTTCCGAAAACAAAACAAAAAAAAAAATAATAATAACGATTTTTTTTTTCTCTCACAAATGGTAATCTAGTAAAGCACGATATAAATAAAATAGGATTATATACAAACAATTGAAAAGACGAAAGTTCCAAAATGAGGAATCGAGTCGCATTTCGTAAAAGGAAAGAAAAGAAAAGAAAAAAGTCTCTGCATTTGATGTCCTTCGAGACTAGATGACTTGAAATATAAAGCTCTCTAAGATCATTTTACTTCAGGAAAATGTCTTGAGAAGTCGAATTAAATAATACAAGAGTTATACAAAAAAAAATTTTTTAGTATTACAATTATTACAATGAAGGTTACTAGGTTTGTTTTAATAATAAATAATATAGTAATTAGGTGTAATAGTTGAATATTTTATGTTATAACCTAGACATATATCCTGTTCTACACGTCGGGCTGTGGATCGTCCTGAAAATAGATAAACACTTAATCAGTAAACTTAGAACCGAAAAAAAAAAAAAAAAAAAAAAAAAAAATATATATATATATATATTATATATATATATATATATATATATATATATTGAGGACACATATTAAAAATAAATACATCTGGAATCTAAGGTTCGAATATAAATAGGATTTTTTTTTTTTTTTTTTTTCTTTGGACTTTATCAAATATGAGACTTGTTAATTTTAAGGATAAAATAAAAAAAAAACGTACATTTTTATATTGCTTCAGAATGAAACGATTGCGATAGATTGTAATATTTCTCAATAAAAATTGTTGTTGGTAAAAAAAAAAAAAAAAAGAGTGAAATAAATTTATTTAAAAAAATAAATATCGTAATAGTATTTCATGTATAAACGCTAAAATATATTCATATATTATTAAAAATACATTATTATTATTATTAAATGTTCATATTCCTTCAAGTTATAATTAAAAAGCCGATCACTGCTTAATTAAATGATGAATAAAATTATTTTTTCTTATTTATAATTTTAAAAATTATATTCAGGTAATTTTCAAATGGTGTTAATATTAATTTTTGTTAATGCGTTTATTGTATAAATGTCTTCGTGATTTTTTATTTACATTTTGTGAACCACTTATTTATTTTTAGCGATTATAAAAATTTAAGGTATGATTAATATCTCATTCATTAAAATTTTATGAATTAATGATGAAATCATCAATTAATAAAAAAAAATATCGATAAAAAATTGGCACCCAAACAAATCGTAATAAAATTAATTAAACAAGGCCATCATTGCTAAATTAAATGATGATTATATCATTTTTGTCCTATTAATAATTATAATAAAAAGTATATTTAGATCATATTAAAATAACATTAATATGCATATTTTTTATGTATCATACTTATGGTTCAACAATATGCGTGATTATTTATTTCAATTATGTGAAACACTTATTTATTTTTAGCGAATATGACAATTTTAAGAATGATTATTATCTCACGTATTAACAATTTAGGAATTAATGATAAAATTATGCATCGGTTAAAAATCTCATGAAAAAGATTTGGCGCCCAAACAAGTCATGATAAAGCTAATCAAATAAGCCAATCACTACTTGGTTGAATGAAGATTATATTAATTTATTATAATTCATTATTATAATAATTTAAAAAAGTATATTCAGATCATACTTATATAATATTAATATTATATTTTTTTCTTATTGTATAACTTTTACGTGTGTTTTTTTTTTAATTTTATTTATGTGATTTACTAAATTTCTAGAAGAAAATATAATTATTATAATATCTTATTCCTTAATGATGAGTCATCAATTATTTTTAAATACACAGAAAAAAAAAATTGGCGCAGAGACAAGCTATAATCAAGATAATTAAACAAGTCAATGATTGCTTAATTGAATGATGATTATATTAAATTATTATTAGGGATCGCCTGTAGTGTAATGGCTAGCAAAACAACCTTCTGTGGCCAAAGTCGTGGGTTCGAATCTGGTAAATGTCCCTAGCACTTTATAAGAGGAGTAAAATATTTTAAAAATTATTAATTTTAATCATATTTATGATGTTAAACTTTAATATTTTTTAAAATATATAAAAAATTAAAACTGATCATGAACTGTGAAATTGTATCATTCTATTACTGTCATGATAATTAAATTAATAGTTAATTGAACATTTAGGGTGTTGAAAGGGATGACAGCGAGGGATAGGGGATAAACTTTTTTATTTTCAATTTTAGTCCTCAGAAAAGAAAATATCGGATATAAATACGTCATTAATACACAATAAATACATATACCAATTAAATTATGATTACATACTTAATACACATATGAACTACATGAAATAGACATGTTATAATATACTAAACACAAACATGCACAAATCTACATATACAAAAAGCAATCGGGGACATTTTCGACACTGAACGTACTTCAGTTCTGGATTTCCTAATTTGGTCTCGAAGTAGGTAGTTTGGCATTTCGCCAAGGCGTTTCAACCCTCAATCCAAATTTGGTTAGTAAAAGAAACATTTCGAATTATTAATTTTATGTTAAATTTGGTTAATTTAATTTCCAAAAATTGGACGAGTTAGTTATAAAAATAAAGGTTTATTAGAGAGAAAAAAATTAGTATACATTATTAATTTATTTTAACAAATCAGGCTAGAAAATTATGGAAGCGTTAGTTCAATATTAGTCAATATTTTTGGTATTTTTTAAAAATTTATTTTAAACATTATTTAATTTATTTAATAATTATATACAAGAGTAACCAAATTTAAAACGATCAGGGAGAAATATTAAAGTTTCAACTCGACTTTAAATACCATTTTTAAGTTTCTGAGGCACTGCCAATAATATTAAAGTACATTTTCACGATTTTTCAAGAATTTATTGTATTTTAAGTAATTTAAGTCAGAATAACATAATTGGGGTCATTTGTGACGTTGTGCCAGATCTATGCCTAAGGTCGTAGGTTCGACTCTGGCATGTGGCTCTAGAATTTCTTATTGAGAATGAAAAATCCTTATTTACGCCATCTTTCGGAGGGGAGATTAAAAGGTGGTCCCGATCCTGTGCGATTTCAGGTACTCGTTAAGGACCGCTATCCTAATCAAACCTAAATAGAAAAAAATTAGTAATCCCGCTCTTAGTATCACCCGATTAGCAGCAAAAAGTTAAATGAATAAACAAACAAACAAAGTAATTAAGACTTATAGTGAATTTACAGTCATTTAAATTTAGCTAAATGAATTAATTATATTATTTTTGTTAATAATTGTTATGTCAAAAAAATATTACTTTGTACGTCAATCGCATTCATTTTTTTTTTTTTTTTTTTTTTTTTTTTTTTTTTTTTTTTTTTTTTTTTTTTTTTTTTTTTAAATTGACTATATATTTTCTGTAACTTTTTTTTTTTTTTACAGTTAACTTGTGAATATGAGTACACCATTATCTCCAAAAATCGCCAAATATATATTTATTGACTGACACCAGAAAAAAAATTATTTATTTGAGCACCCACACCTGTAATTCAGCCGGTGACAATAAAAGAAAGTTATAAAAACTTATACAATTCTAAAACATTGAATTATTATTATTATTATTATTATTTTTAATCATGGTAATTATTATGAAAAATTCCCGACTAACAATTTTTTTGGTTTTAAATTTAAATAAATTATTGTTCAAAGCTCTACCCAAAGGTAAAGATCTAGACCACATTTCAGTTTTTATCTTGTTTTTATTTATTTCCTCTCAGATAACTGGAACTTCATCAACTTACCGGAAAACAGTCAAGAGGAAAGTAGATGTGTTTACTTATTTAAAAAAATTCGTACAATTCTGCAGGTATTCAGCAGAACTGTTTTTTGTTGTTATTATTATTTATTTTATTTATTATTTAATTTTTTATTTTTTTTTTACGCGACAGATCTCATAGATCTCATCCCCGTTGTAGTTTCCTAGGATCGCGAAACTCGATGATATGCTATATGATAGGGTCATCACTTTCACCTATTTTTGTGAGTGACCACTAGTTGGCTCACATAACCGACAGGGGAGTCTGCGAATAAATACCCTTTTTTCATTACATGCTTGAAAAAGTCCAACCGGGACTTGAATGGTAGACTAGCGTGCTAACTATTCAGTGGGTCCCAATTTTCCTCGTCAAAACAAGAGAAATTAATATACGGTAAATAAGCAGGGGTTGGGTGACTCCTCAATAAAATTAATTAAGCCCATCAACACTTAAACTTAACTAATCAAGTTAATTACTTATCTACAAAATAAATTTATTTAACTACACGAATAATTGCAGCAAATTTTTCAACCAGAATACCTCAACGCTTCATCTACTGAAATCAATGTATTTTTTTTTTTTTAATAGTACTATTTTTTTTTTTTTTTAAGCGTTGAAATTCCCTGGGTCATGTTAGTGGTTGGCTACATGCAATACAAAAAAAATACACGATGAAAATGTATTTGTAAGCTTACAGTGTGCGATAAGAATTGTAGCGCCTGCTTGACCTCTCTGGAAACTACCGCCAACCACATCTAAACAACACAACAACATACAAAACTTTTTTTTAAATACTCCGATTCAAAATCAGCTCCAATTTTTGGAGCCTAATAATTCGTAATCGAATTAATTACTCTAAGCTGTTCATCAAACCCCCCAAAATACTGGCCATTTTATAAAATCTGTTCTGAGATTTAATGTTTCCTGTTTGTTTTTTTTTGTTTTTTTTAGATGTTTTTTTCTTATGCATTCTGAGCTTGTTACACAATATTTCAAGCTGTAAAATGGAACTCTGTTAATATTAATGGCATCAAGGAGAGTTAGTACATTCTTTGAGTGTTCAAAAATATTTACAAATCATATAATATGTACATGAAGAAATGGAATTCAGATTGCAAATGAAATGAGTGGATATTGATCTTGGTTTGAATAGTAAAAAAAAATGTATATATATATCATATGAATATGGTAGATATAGTAAAGTTATCTGTAGGCCTCTAACTCAGTTAGATACAATAAGCAGATTCTAACTCAGTTATTTTTAAAGATTGAGAAAAAATGGAAAGTGTTCTGGAATCAGGAATTTTATTTTGAATTATTTCAACGAAAATTAACATAAAAGAAGGCTTACAAGTAAAAATGTTTTGATTTATTAGTTTCAATAATAATAAGTAAACAACCAAAAATAAAATAAAAATTTGATTTAATATGTTTTAAGATATTATTATTTAAGAGAGAGAAGAAACGATTATATTTTGGCATCAATACACCGCGATGAACAAAGAAAAAAAAACCCTGATCTATACGGTCGTCTCAAATTATAAGAGCTGTGATTTTTAAAAAAAATAAAAGTTTTCGGAATCAAGTCACATCGATGAACGTACAAAAAAAAATTAAATATTTTATGTTCAAGCCACACTTACAAGAGATGTAATTCATCCATAACTCAGTTATTTTTAAAGATTGAGAAAAATAGAAAGTGTTCTGAAATCAGGAATTTTATTTTGAATTATTTCAACGAAGATTAACATAAAAGAAAGGAAAATAGAAAAGAAGCTTACAAGAAATCATTATTTTTAATTTATTATTTCAATAATAATAAGTAAACAACCAAAAAATAAAATAAAAATTTGATTTAATATGTTTCAAGATATTATTATTTAAGAAGAGAAGAAACGATTAATTTCTGGCATCAATACACCGCGATGAACAAAGAAAAAAAAATCTGATCTATACGGTCGTCACAAATTATAAGAGCTGTGATTTTTCAAAAAATTAAAAGTTTTCGAAAACAAGTCACAGCGATGAACGTACAAAAAAAAATTAAATATTTTATTTTCAAGCCACACTTACAAGAGATGTAATTAAGAGATAACTAGGTTTTTATTCAAAAACTAAGAAAAAAATAGTAAGTGCTCTTAAATCAGGAATTTTCATTTGTTTTAATTCTATAAAACAAATAAACATTAAAAGAAAATTAAATAGTGAAGAATTCTAGAATAAATTCTGTTGATTAATTAGTTTCAATAACAATGAAGAATCAAGAAAGAAAAAAGACATTTTAAAAATAACTGAGTTACTGAATTAATATATTTTTGATCTGCCATTTTGAAACTAATCGGATTATTTAGTTAGGATCATAGTCGGATGAGTAATTTATTTATTTTTTTTGGAAATTTCGAAATATATGTCCTTTAATTGATCAGAAAAACTGCGGACAGACGAGTTGTTTTTTATTTTAATTCAAATTTAATCAGACTGCCCTGGGATATAGTTCATTTTCAAATATTCAAATTATTAGTTATTTTGTTTTAATTGGAAAACATTTAAACATCTTTCAAAAAATCAGCCATAACCTGGATTAGATTTTTGAAAAAAAAAAAAAAAATTTGTACTACCAACTCATTTCATTTGCTTCATTCACATTCTACCACCAAATAACCAAAAATGTGCTCATACAACAATTTGTGCTCAGGAAACAATTAGTCATGTAAGATATAGAAAAGCAGTTCCACTTTTTTTTCATATCAGAAAATAAATAAAAAATATTCTCCTATTCGAGACCAAAAAAAAAAACAACTGCTGATGACTTAATTTTTAACCTCGATTTTCAAAATGTACTTATAAAATATACATAAGTATAAAAATACTATATTCATATAAATATAAAACTCATGCAATAAAAAATAAATAAACATACAGCAATATTTCTTGAAAATTGTGCATTACACCTGTAAATGTTAATCATTGAGAAAAAAAAAATTGATTAACTTATGTATCGATCTATCCAGACGAAGCATTATAATGAACTGTATTTTAACGTAAGCATAATAAACCAATAGATTGATAATTGCATGAATAAAAAATTAAACTATTTACTTATACAAAAAAGTGACATAATTATGAAATAAAAAAAATCTGGTGCGGGCAACACACGACTTTCACTTACCTACATTTTTAAAATCAATGAAAGAATTTTCAAATACAGTTAGAGATAAAAATACGTGAAATTATTATGGAATTAATCAAATTGAATTTATATAGAAACATGTGTTTTATTAAAAAATCTATTATATTATTATCTTAAATAATCAGTTAGTTTTATCTTCTTTTCATCACTCTCTATTAACTTCTAAAAGCTTGTGTATGAGATGATATTTTTTCTAAAATCTTTAGCTTTCCAACGGTATATCATTCATGTATATTACTGCTCTTATGTTTAAAAACGAAAAATTGCATTAAAAAAATATTTTTTCTGTTTTTCTCCTTTAGTTGGGTATCGAATTTATTCAATTTATATATTTACCTGTTTTTCATCAGCGTTAACAAGATAATCTAGTTATTATTATTGAATCTACAAAATTAAAGGTACTTTAGGGGAAGAAAATATGGGCATGTAAGCCCTGTCAGACCATTTTTATCCAAATAAAACCTACATGATATTAAAGCCCATTAAATTTTACATTGATATAGCGAGTTTAATCAAAATCGTCGGAACCGTTTTCGAGAAAATCGAAAAAAGGTGCAAAATGCATGGTATAAAGTGCCTCTTCTGGTAAGCTCATTTTGATGAAAAAAGTTTTGTCACGTCTCGGGCGTATAGTTATCTTAAATATGAAATTTCAGTTTCATAGGACCTACCGTTTCCGCCCGGGAGTTACCACACACACACACACACACACACACACACACACACACACACACACACACACACACACAGACACACACACACACACACACACACAGACCTTTTTGCGGGACTTGGTTATTTGGACTCAGGGGACCCTAAAACGTGTATTTCCGTTGAAAACTGGAATTCGAAAATTTTCACGATCGCAATACTTCCACTTACTATATATAGTAAGTGAAAGTAATAAGTACGGTTACTACAACACTTACTAGACAAACGATCAAAACTCTCTATTTACTACAAAAAACTCATTTATATCACGATTATCCGACCTATTTGGACCTACGGCATTGAGCTATGGGGGTCCACTAAACTATCAAACTCTTCCCGTATCCAATCCATTCAATCCAAAATCCTACGAAAAATCCTCAATGCTCCTTACTTTGTAAACTAATAAACTCATCCATAGAGACCTAAATATCCCCCTGGTTGCAGATTTGGCCCGCGATAGATACACCTCCTTTAATTCCAAACTACCTGCCCACTCAAGCACGCTTGTCCGTAATATCTCATCTACATCTATTCCTGGTAATTCTCCGAGGCGCCTGAAAAGACGGTGGCCTCGAGACCTGCTCATAAAATAAACTTTGAAGTACTACCACTGGGTAGATTCTTTACATGTCTATTCATGCCTGTTATTGTAATTCAGCCATTTTACTTATTGTATTTGTATATACAGTTGTAAAAAAATTAGAATATATTATAAAAAAAAAAAAAAAGTATTATTTAGATAATATGTATTAAACGAACTTAGATATACTATACAAATGGTAAATAACTCCGAAAGGAATCCATCCTACAACCCTTGAAGAAGGTGTTTAGGCCGAGATCGAGCTAAGGTTTTATCTCCCAATTTTCTGGTACCCACTTTATATAAGATCGGTGTACCCTATGACTAATGACTAAAAATAAATTTCAATCAGAACCAAATACTCTAATACCAGAGGATGACTTGGGGCCCACATGTCAAAACGAAAAGAAAAACTCTAAAAAAAAATACTAAATAGATCATACTCTCTTTTATTGAAGTCGTCAAAACTGAAAATTAGGCACAAACTGAATACACATTTCGACTTAAACACATATTGACTTAAGCCTAACAAATTCATGGTTTGCCAAACAAAGACTCAACTACAACAAAGTTACAAAAACAACTATTTAAATTAAAACTATTAAGAATCATAATTACAGTTCCATTGTACTTTACAACAAAACAAAACAAAAAAAAAAAACATGCACAGCGGTCAATATCACCAATTTAAGTGGACAAAAGTCAAGTCAAAAGTTTGGAATTTTTCAGTGCTTCACCTTTTTATTATTCGTTGGCAAGACAATACTAATATTTCCCGCCATACCATGTTTACAAACAAATAGTAAATGAGTGAATCATTCCTGTTCACACTAGTGCCTAATAGCCGGCAGTGGGATTATCTTTATTCGATCGTCATTTATTATGTTCAAGATGTATTTAGAGCAAAGTCTTTTTGGTTTTTATTTAAGAATAGACATTGCTGAGACAGGTAAGACATTATATTTCCAAACTCGTTATTGAATATACATTGCAATCTCACCTGTAGAGTTAATTTAGCAATTTGTAAATTTATACCCCTATTCAATAGCGAAAAAATATATAACCCCCAAGTTACCCCAAGGATTCGTTTGTAGGATTTGTTTCATCAATCCTTCTAGTCTTTAGATATTACAAAGAATTTTTGCGTTTTAGGTGATACATAATTTTTTTCAAACACAATACTCCGAATCAAAAGTTTTACAATCTATAACTTCAAGAATTTCCTAAATGATATGAAATACATCTATTAGCAGGTTTTAGTAGCTCATAGTCATGATTAGATTTTTTGTATTATTTTTCCGGTATTCTGGGACTTCAAACGTGAAATATAGGGAAGTTTTAGATTTTAGCAAATAAAGTTGATTTTTGACCAATGTGCGCCCGCCAATCGTGTCGAAAAATTAATTAGTTTTCATAATTTTTTCTTATAATTTTTTCCGTAATCTGGGACCCTAAAGGTTAAATATAGACAAGATTCAGAATTTTGTCCACCTAAATCGGTCATATTGCCCACTGTGCCATGTCAGGTACTCGTTAAAATCCCTATCTTCATTAAACCTGGATAAGCCAAATTTAGAACTCCTACTGTCGTCGGATTATTCAGAGTAAAAAGTGACGAATGAATAAGCAAACTAAACCCTACATACAGACTAATAACAACCGACAATATAACAACACAAACAGGGATGAGACCTACTTTGCTAAATGTCCTGCTACCAAATTAACATGGGTACGTTTGTTGATTATCATCTTTCTTTTATGACAAAAAATTAAGATTCATAAAAAAATATATTAAAGATTTATAATAAAAAAATTAAAGTATATTCAGATTATATACACTAATTATAAAGGTTTTTTAATGTACTTATCCTATAACTTTCTCCATTTTTTTTTCATTACGTGAATCACCTATATTTTTAAGCGAATAAACCCATTTTAAGCATCATTAATATCTTAAACTTTAAAAATTTAAGAATTTTTATAATGTTATTATCAATTAGTTTTAGTTTACGATAATTTAATTGGCGCCCAAACATGCTATAATAAAGCTATATAAGCAAACAAACTGCTTAATTAAATGATGATTATATTAATTTATTCTCATTTATGCATTACGGTAGTAGCTAGTATAACAGCTTCCTTAACCCAAAGGTTCAAACCCGGCAGGTGGCTCAAAGATTTTTCAAGTGAGAAAAAATTCCTTGGTTATGCCATCCTTCGGAGGGGTCTCTAGCTCGTGCGAAGCTAAAGAACCCTATACTAATTAAACCAGGATAACAAATATTGAGGACTTCCACTGTAATCATCCGATTAGGCACTGTAATAAATAGTGTCGTTAAACGAATGCACACATAAAATTTATAAACTGCGTGATTATCAAGAAAAATATTACGGTTTGTAGCGAGATAAACTTGGCTCGTGAGTGGTTATTAGCGCAACGAACTGACACACTTGACAGAAATAGGACACGTCTCTTGCAAAAGACACAAGAGGACAAAGTATGATACAGAGGGTTCTCCGACTCGCGTGGGTATTTCCATCATCCCACGTCAGTCCGGATTATTATTGTCGTATTGACATATTGTCAACACGCGATCAATAACAATTTCTTTTCAACGATGAAGTAATTATTAGCTGTTGAAAAATGCGATGCAGAATTTTGTTGGGAGTGCGTTCATCAAGAAACATCACACTGATAAGGAAAACTTATTATATTGGTGTCTCAACGCACACTGGGTCGAAACACCAAATTATTGGACATTGTAGTTTTATTTTTTATATTTCAATTCAAATTTACTTGTTACAACAAGTAAAGTATTTCATTGTACAGTTGTAAATTCCAATAAATAAATTTAAAAAAAACAAAACAAACTTCTCCAACGAAATTTTAGCTTTAATTTTGATTTTATTATACAATAAATAACAATGGAATTATAAAAGAAAGAAGTTGGAATTTAAGTATTTAGTGTAATCGTCTTAAAATTCGAAGTATTGTCATTATTATATAGGGTAAGTGAACATGTGGGAGAAAAAGTATTATTTTAAGAAATTCTTCGTTTAAATAATTCAAATGCAATTTAATAATCTGTTTTTACAGTTTTATTGCAAGAAGGTAGCGGATAATCGATAAATCCGCAATAAATCATTCCTCTTTAAGGTCTTAAAGTCGATTAGAATTGTAATGTTGAATTGTCAGGAATGTCACAATGGAAGAATGATGTTAAGAATAATACCACAAAGATAGGACATTTTGGGATTCGAGGTCATGTTTTGATCCGGTGACGTATAAACTTTATTTTTTAAAGGGGGAGAGAACAGGTGTGGGTTGACCCGTGAGTATGTTGTATGTGAGTATGAGTAAGTCTATAACTTTAACATTCATTGGGTGGTAATAAAGAAAAAGAAAAATTCTGTTCTGTGAGATAACTATGGTCCTTTTTTGTTTATTAGTTTAATTTTATTTTCCCTCCAAGGGACGGCATAACTAAGGATGTTTGTTTGATATTTATTTATTTAACGTCACCTTAAGCTACTGTGGCTAATCGTACAATGCTATAGTGGGAGTCCAAATTTTGCCATCTCTGCCAAATCAGGAACATCTTTTTACGTCCCTTCCGAAGGAGGCATAACTAATACTATCAATAAAAAATCCCAGAACCTCCTGAGGATTTGAATCCGTGACCTTTGGCATAGAAGCCACCAAGCAACAGGTGATCCCACTAAGGATGTATTTTTTCTATTAAAAGATCCTAGGAGTTTGAACCAGGGTTTGATAGAAGGGTGTTTTGACATTGGGATAGAAGGGTGTTATGCTCAGGTGACCCCAAGATCTTGTTCTGTCAACATAAGTTATTTTTCCTTTACTAACTATTTGAATAGGTTGCATAAGGCAATTGCATGCAAATCTGGACTACTGCTTGGACAGTTGCAAATATTAACATGGTTTATGATAACCGGAGCTATGAGTAACTCTCCGACAGCTGCAATGGAATTTCTACTGAACCTAACTCCATTGCACATAGCAGTAGAAGCTCAAGCACTTAACACAGCCTATAGGCTCTTCAAGTTAGGAACAAGATCTAACTCCTTGGTATACCAGGGTCATGGTAACTTGTTCAGAAGGATTGATGAAGATTCGGTGCTAGCCATGCATTCTGATCTTCAGGTAAAGATATGCGGATATACTTTACTGTGTAAGGATTTCTTGGATCGGCACTGTGCAATGAAGTCAATGTCAACTGTTACACAGACGGATCCCAGGCGGAATTAGATACACGGGCGAGAATATGGAGAATGGATAAACCGAAGGAAGGGATTTCCATCTCTCCAGGTAAACATACAACAGTCTTAGAGACTGAAGTAATGGCAATAAATATCTGTGCTCTAGTCGCGGTGGGTGACAACCTCAAAAGGTGCTACCCTGAAGAAATTCTTCCCCACAGTCCGGTCACGATTGAAAGCCAAATGGATTGTTCCGGATTACTGGGTATCGCAATTCCTCACTGGGCACGGGGCTTTCCGAAGTAAGCTGCACAGTTTCGGAAAAGACCTAGATCCCCTGTGCCCCAGTTGTAGAGTCCCAGAGACTGCTGAGCACATCATGGCTCTGGGTCCTCTCGGTGAGCGATTTCCCTCAGCTGGTGTCCGAACAAAATTATGAACAATTTACATCTTTTATTCACGGGTGGAAAACATTAGTAGGCCCGGCAGCTTTTAACGTAGGTGGAATCGAGGAAGACCACCTCCGAGAGAAGAAGCAGGAGCTGAAGGGATGGTCATCGAGGAGAGACCAAATTAAAAAAGCTGGAAAGAGAAGAAAAACAGAAACTCAAGATTAATACTGGTAGCATCTCACTCATGGCTACCGACGCCCGTATTGCCATATGGTAAGGCAGGGAGACCTAAATAAATAAATAAATCTGTGCTCTAGTCTTAATTATAGAAGGGATGAGAGACAGAGTTATAACTATCCATACTGGTAGTCAAGCTGCTTTCGGAGCTTTGCTTAGGTACATGACCTTGTCCAAATTAGTAAAAGAGTGTAAAAGAAATCTCTCTGTTCACACTCTCCCTGCAGAATAAGTCATTGGGTGCCTGGTAACTCATGATTTTAGGCAACAAGGGAGACGATAGCCTCGCAAGGAAGGGTTCTGCTCAGTTACCCTCTACACCTGAACCTGTGCGTGGAATAAGCCACTACTCAAAAGGTTTGATCAAGGCGACTGCTGGCAATAGATCCAGGCTATACTGGAGGGATACTGGAAAGCAGCATCATTCTATGATGTTCTTGGAAGGACCCTGCAAAGAGAGAAGTCGTGCACTACTATCAATTGACAGGATAAATCTGAAGAGGGTAACAGGACTATATACAGGACACTGTCAGCTTAATAAGCACCTACAGAGTATGGGGTTGGTAGCCTCACCGACTTTATACCGATTCAGCATGAAGGAAAATGAAATTACCTATCAGGTAATATGCAATTGTGCAGATATCGCTTGGTTGTGGCAAACATTTTGGCAGCGATCGTATCTCAGATCCTAAGTTGTATAAACTGATCAATCCTTACAGTTTGGTCAGATCCACTACTGCAATAGGCCTGTATTAACAGGATAATGGATGGCGCACAATAAGCCTAGTTGAAGCACCGGGAAAAAAACAGCATTAGTAAGAAATGGTTAAGCGTGGGTTAACAAAACAATTATTTGAAGATCGTAATAAGAAGTAAAACTCAAGTTAATGAGAATTAATGACATTAAAAATAAATTGTAACAATCAAACATGGAGTATGATTAACTATAAGCTACTAAAATTTAATAAACTAAGTCAGTAATTTACAAAGTTACCGAGTGTTTTGAGTTGCGTATAAAATTAGGAACTGCAAATTACAGTGGTTATGGGTAGGTTGGCTCTAAGTGTACTTATGTAGGTCACGTGGTAAATAAGAAGATATAAAAACTAGGCCACGACATTTTAAAACATATGAACATAGTGTAAGTTACCTACAGAATTTGGTCCTTTAAGCCTTAAAGTCCTAAGTCTTAAAGCCGCGACACGCGCCAAAACATTCCCCAAAGTGTTTTGAGTTAGCTGAATAAATTAATTCCTAAACGGAAAAAGTCGTTACTCAAAGGCAAAGTGATATAGAAAGGTATAGTGTGGTAGAATCTAACTCACATGGAAACGGTAAGTCCTATGAAACCGAAACTTCATATTTAAGACAATTATACTCCCGAGACGTTACGAAACCTTTTTCATCAAAATGAGCTTACCAGAAGAGCCACTTTATACCATGTATTTTGCACCTTTTTTCAATTTTCTCGAAAACGTTTCCGACGATTTTGATTAAACTCCCTATATCAATGTAAAATTGAATAGGCTTTAACATTATGTAGGTTTCATTCTGATAAAAATAGTCTAACAGGGCTTAAATGCCGATATTTCAATTTTCTTCCTCTAAAGTACCTTTAATTTTGTAGATACTATAAAAATAACCATAATAGGTTGTTAGTATTGATAAATAACAGCTAAATATGTAAGTTGTACGAATTTGAAAAACAACTATAAGAGAAAACTAAAAAAATATTTTTTTAATGCAATTTTTTGTTTTTGAACATAAGAACAGTAATATACATATATGATATACCGTTTGAAAGCTAAAGATTTTAGAAAAAATATTATCTCATACACAAGCTTTTAAAAGTAATTAGAGATTGATGAAAATCCAGTAAAACTAACTGATTATTTTAGATAATAATATAATAGATTTTTTTAATAAAACACATGTTTCTATAGAAATTCTATTTAATTAATTACTGTACTTGAAAATTCTTTATTCGATTTTAGAACCGGAGGTAAATGAAAGCCGTGTGTTGACCGCACCAGATTTTTTCATCTCTGAATGTATTTAAAAATTCTAAAAATGGTGTAAGTGAAAGTGTGTTGCGCGTACCACATTTGTTTTTAATAATGATCATAAAGTAATTAAGGGTGTTTTAAATCTATATGTGCGGGTGAATATAATTCACATGGTAAGGAAGGAGACATAATCATTGAGTTTGAATTATTTTATACCAACTAATTGTCTCATTTTAAATAATATTCATATAAATACAAGTAAGGTGGTTGACTATAATATGTGTGGTGAAAAATATGTTTGTAGAAATGGTTCCAACGTAATTGTCTTATTTTAAGTAAATATCATTTATCGTGAAGCTATATCAAGTGGTTAAGGGTGGGTTGACATAATAATTGTGGTAAAAAGTTTAAAACAAGATATACTCTACAATGCATACGCGACACTAAAACATTAAAATAATTAAAACATAATTCAGTCCCTCCTGTGTACGTCTTATTGACATAATTAGCTTCTTGGAGGATTTGAACTAATAAAAACTGAGGTAACAAAGTTAGTAAGTAACTTAAATAGTATCTTATAGCCTGGTTTTAAATAATTTCTCCCTAACAAGTATCTATAAAAAGGGGTTAAATGTAGATTGACTCGCACAAATCCACAAAACACATTTTAAGTTAAGGTTAAGGGTGGATTGACTCAATAAATACATTAAAACTGAAAAGTGCTTACTTAGTAAAACATTATCAGTGATAGTTTAAATTAAATTAGTAATTATATTCAAATAATTAACTTCAGGAAGTGGTATGTATCGGTTGACCCAATAACAACAGTAAGAAAGATAACTAATAAACTTAATAAAATAGTATGTAAAAGTCTTTTTTACTTTCACTTACTATATATAGTAAGGGAAAGTATTGCGATCGTGAACATTTTCGAATTCCAGTTTTCAACGGAAATACACGTTTTAGGGTCACCTGAGTCCAAATAACCAAGTCCCGGTCTGTGTGTGTGTGGTAACTCCCGGGCGGAAACGGTAAGTCCTATGAAACTGAAATTTCATATTTAAGACAACTATACGCCCGAGACGTGACAAAACTTTTTTCATCAAAATGAGCTTACCAGAAGAGGCACTTTATACTATGCATTTTGCACCTTTTTTCGATTTTCTCGAAAACGGTTCCGACGATTTTGATTAAACTCGCTATATCGATGTAAAATTTAATGGGCTTTAATATCATGTAGGTTTTATTTGGTTAAAAATGGTCTGACAGGGCTTAAATGCCGATATTTTAAATTTTCTTCCCCCAAAGTACCTTTGGAAAGCTAAAGATTTTACAAAAAAATATCATCTCATACACAAGCTTTTAAAAGTTAATAGAGAGTGATAAAATGAACATAAAACTATCTGACTATTTTAGATAATAATATAATAGATTTTTTAATAAAACAGATGTTTCTATATAAATTCAATTTGATTAATTCGTTAATAGTTTCACGTATTTTTATCTCTAACTGTATTTGAAAATTCTTTCATTGATTTTAAAAATCGAGGTAAGTGAAAGTCGTGTGTTGCCCGCACCAGATTTTTTTAAAATAATTTTCCTTTAACAATTAGTTATATGGAGTGATAAGTAGTGGATTGACTCAGTAAGTGTAAAGTGTGAACTGGTACTGATATAAAGTAACTCACATGCTAAAGAAGATGACATTAAAGCCAACAAAATGAATTAAAAGATACTAGATCCAGAGGAATTAAAATGAAATAAAAAATCCCATCTTTCTACGTCTTAATTAGCTTCATGAAGTTGTGGTGGTGGTTAAGAATTGGCTTACCCCATAAAGCAGACAAGTAAGTTAAATTGTACCTTATAGTCCTATTTTAAATAATTTTCCTCTAAAAAGTAGCTATATAAAGTTGTTAAGGGTAGAATGACTCAATAAGTCTTGTAAAGAGTAACTCACATGGTAAAGAAGATGACATCAAAGCCAACAAAATAAATTAAAAGATAGAAGATCCAAAGGAATTAAAATGAAATAAAAAATCCCATCTTTGTACGTCTTAATTAGCTTCATGAAGTTGTGGTGGTGGTTAAGAATGGGCTTACCCCCATAAAGCAGACAAGTAAGTTTAATTGTACCTTATAGTCCTATTTTAAATAATTTCCCCCTTAAAAGTAGCTGTATAAAGTGGTTAAGGGTAGAATGACTCAATAAGTGCTGTAAAGAGTAACTCACATGGTAAAGAAGATGACATCAAAGCCAACAAAATAAATTAAAAGATCCAGAGAAATTAAAATGAAATAAAAAATCCCATCTTTGTACGTCTTAATTAGCTTCATGAAGTTATGGTGGTGGTTAAGAATGGGCTTACCCAATAAAGCAGACAAGTAAGTTTAATTGTACCTTATAGTCCTATTTTAAATAATTTCCCCCTTAAAAGTAGCTGTATAAAGTGGTTAAGGGTAGAATGACTCAATAAGTGCTGTAAAGAGTAACTCACATGGTAAAGAAGATGACATCAAAGCCAACAAAATAAATTAGAAGATACAAGATCCAGAGGAATTAAAATGAAATAAAAAATCCCATCTTTGTACGTCTTAATTAGCTTCATGAAGTTATGGTGGTGGTTAAGAATGGGCTTACCCAATAAAGCAGACAAGTAAGTTTAATTGTATCTTATAGTCCTATTTTAAATAATTTCCCCCTTAAAAGTAGCTGTATAAAGTGGTTAAGGGTAGAATGACTCAATAAGTGCTGTAAAGAGTAACTCACATGGTAAAGAAGAAGACATAATCACTAAGGCTGGGCTCTGCAAAGCAGACTCGCCGCGCGACACCGAAAAAAATAAATAAAAAAAGAGAAATTAAAAGGTCCCCATTTTACTGTTATGTCACCTCGGAGACCCCACTCTCCCCCCACCCCTGTGACCCCCACCACAGCGCGGTGCAGCGGTGAGCACCCAGACTAGGCTAGAGACAATATAATATACCTGTGCTGCTTGAGGTTGTCCTGGCGCTTGAAGGTCTTGCCGCAGACTTCGCAGGTGAAGGTGACGTCGTCCTTGTGGGAGCGTTCGTGTATCATGAGGTTGTAGGGCTTGGTGAACCGCCGCTGGCAGTACTTGCAGACGAACTCGCACTTGGCCCGCATCCTCTTCCTGAACTCCCTCCTCTCTTCGGTCTCGACTTGCATTATCGCAAACATGGCCACTTCTACTACCTCCCGCTCTCAAGGCTGTCTCCCACGGTCTTTGTTTCTCTCCACTCTCCTCTAGTACATTATCCTCCCTCCTCGGGTCTGCTCGTTCCGCAACAAGAAAAAAAAAAAAAAAAGAAACATTAAAAAAAAGGAAACTTAAATAATATGTGATTAGTTAAATTGTCTGATGGGGAAATTCGGCCTTTTAACATGGCCGAAGGAGAGTTTTCGGTTTTATTTCACTTCCAGACCCAAAATGAAATAAACTCCCTGTGTCCGTCCATCACTCCCTAAGTAACCACATTAATTTTGCCACTCCTTGATTTTTCTGTATTTTTTTTTTCTCTCTATCTACATCTGCCGTCACAAGTATACCTTAAATTCACTATTCGGAAGGTAATTTATTCCGAATTGTATTATGTATTTTCTATTAGTTTTTGTATTTTCAATCATTTTATGTATCTTTAAATATTTTCTGTATTTTCAATTATTATATGTGTAGTTTATATGCGTAGGTTTTTACTTTCACTTACTATATATAGTAAGGGGAAGTATTGCGATCGTGAGGATTATCGAATTCCAGTTTTCAACGGAAATACACATTTTACAGTCCCCTGAGTCCAAATAACCAACTCCCGGGCGGAAACGGTAAGTTCTATGAAACTGAAATTTCATATTTAAGACAAATATACGCCCAAGACGTTACGAAATCTATTTCATTAAAATGAGCTTACCAGAAGATGCACTTTATACCATGCATTTTGCACCTTTTTTCGATTTTCTCGAAAACGGTTCTGACGATTTTGATTAAACTCGCTAAAGTACCTTTAATTTTGTAGATTCAATAAATAATAATAACTATATTATCTTGTTAACGCTGATGAAAAACAGGTAAATATATAAATTGAATAAATTCTATACCCAACTAAAGGAGAAAACGGAAAAAATATTTTTTTAATGAAACACATGTTTCTATAGAAATTTAATTTGATTAATTCTTTAATAATTTCACGTATTTTTATCTCTAACTGTATTTGAAAATTCTTTCATTGATTTTAAAAATGGAGGTAAGTGAAAGTCGTGTGTTGCCCGCACCAGATTTTTTTGTATATTTTTTCCTACAATCGCAATATAACCTCAATTTAATTTTACCATATGTTTGTCATTTAGGCTAATTGACTATAATTACAAAAAAACAAAAATATTTTACTGATTGTAAGGATGATTCGTCCGAAATCATTGTTAAAATTTTTCAATACGTAAATATGTGATATAAAGTTTATTTTATTTTATATTTTTTTTCTATCCTGAATTGTGAATTGTTGAATTTTAATTAATAATTTTTGACATAGATACGTCTTTTTTCTATGAGTCTATTTTTTTTTTTTTTTTTTTTTTTTTTTCACCCTAGAAAATCACCTATCGTTTATTTCTATAGAATATATGAATTTCAAATCACTTTTTATTTTATTTTTTTACATGTAACGTTTCCTTTACCCTTAAAAATGTAACAGAATCCGTCTGTGCTACTCGGGTCGATGATATGATAACAGTTTCTCTACCAACCTTACACCAATTTAATATAGAATATTCTTGTTATTTATGATTGGCAACATTGACCTACTCTTCAGGAGCTGAACTGATTTGAATAAAGAAATCAACCAAAAAGAAATTATTGATAAATTTATTGATATGTCTATTCATCACTACTTAAGTAACTACATTAATTTTAACACTCCTTGGTTTTTTTATTTTTTCTCTTTCTACATCTGCCGTCACAAATATACGTTACAGAAGGTAAGATAGATGCGGATTGTTGTATTTTAATTTGCTAATTTCTTCTTTTTTTTTTCTTTCTTTTTCTTGTAATGTTTTTTTTCATACCCAAAAATTATCTAGTGGTTAGCATAGAATAAATGAATTTTTAATCATCTTTTTTTTAGATATAACAGAAAGATCCTCAAAAAATCTAACAGACAACACAATCTGTTCGTATTTCGCAGATAGAAATTTTAATGAAAATTGTTTGTTTATTTATTTAACGTCACTGCGAGTACCTGACATCGCACAGGCTCTGGACCATCTTTTAACGTCCCTTCCGAAGGACGGCATAATTAAGGATTTTTTACTCCAATTAAAGAATCCTAGGGCCGCCCGCGGGTTTGAACACGCGACCTTTGGCATAGAAAGCTGTTATGCTAACCACTCCGCTATGGGTGGCCCCAATGAAATGAAATGAAATAATTAAAATTTACCTACCACAAATTTAATGGAATAATTGTTTTGATATTTAAAATTAGTAACAAGCGTTTAGAAACACAACTTGCTATGTCTGTTCATCACTCCTTAAGTAACTTCTTTTTTTTTTTTTTTTTTTTCTATCTCCACACAAATATACGTTAAATTCACTATTCATAAGGTAAGAGTGTCCGGATCGCGAATTGTAATTTAATTTGCCAATTTCTTTTTCTTTTGTAATGTGTTTTTCATCTCCAAAAATCACCTCGTGGTTGTTGGTATAGAATAAAATTATTTTAAATCTTTTTTTTTTTTTTTACATGTGACGTTTTCTTGACCCTCAAAAATCTAACAGATAATACAATCTGTTCGTGCTTCTCGAATATAATTATTGATACAAATTTTCCTACCATACATTTAATGGAGAATTTTTATATAAATTATGTAGAACTAATCTCTTCTTAAATAAAATCTTCATTTACTAGAATAATCACATATTCTAATAGTTTTGACTTTTGAATAACATTACTTCATTTTAATAAATAACTAAAAACAATAACAAAAATTAAAATTACATAAAATCACATACCTCCATTTTTAAATAAAAATACGTGAAACTATTAAACAATTAATTAAATTGAATTTCTATAGAAACATGTGCTTTATTAAAAAATCTATTACATTATTATCTAAAATAATCAGTTTCATCTGCTTTTTATCACTCTTTATTAACTTTCACAAGTTTGTGCATTAGATAATATTTATTCTAAAATGTTTAGCTTTCCAACGGTATATTATACGTGAATATTACTGTTTCTATGTACAAAATCAAAAAATTGTATTAAACAAATATTTTTTCAGTTTTTTCCTTTTGTTAGATATCGAATTCGTTCAACATATATATTTATGTGTTTTTCATCGGTGGCAACAAAATAATATATTTATTATTATAAAATCTACAAAATTAATGTGATGGAGTTTTATTGGAGTGATTGAGTTACCTTTACAAAATTAAAGGTACTTTACAGGAAAAAAAATGTAAAATAGCCTTTAAGCCCTGTCAGACCATTTTAATCGAAATGGAAACTAAATGATATTACAGTCTATTAAATTTTACATCGATATAGACAGTTTAATCAAAATTGTCGGAACCGTTTTTGAGAAAATCGAAAAAAAAGTCCAAAATGCATGGTATAAAGTGGCTCTTCTGTTAAGCTCGTTTTGATTAAAAAGGTTTTGTAACGTCTAAGGCGTATATTTGTCTTAAATATGAAATTTCAGTTTCATAGGACCTACCATTTCCTCCCGGGAGTTACCTTACACTTTGCTGCACTTGGTCATTTGAACTCAGGAGACCCTAAAACGTGTATTTCCGTTGAAAACTGAATATTTCATATATAGGTAAGTGAAAGTAAAAACCACTTTTTTTTTTAATAACCATCCTCAGACATGTTACTCGTTTGATATGCTGTAATTCGGTTGCTGTTATTAGTAGCTCGGATAAAATATAATTCAATAGTTTCTTTATTAGAAATTTAATGGATAATATATTTTGTAATGTAATATTTGTCGTTAGAACCTACTGTTACCTATATTGCCGTAGAGCTATATGGTTTAAATTAACAAGTTAAGTTTTTAAGTGTTTGGGATTTTTTTTTTTTGGCACTCTCTAGTTTCGTTGGTGTTGCTGAAATCGAAACTGTGGCAGTAGACAACAAAACACTAAAAATTGGAATTTTTGTTCAAATTAATGTCTATTATCTGCTCTCACGATATAACGAGACATTAACCCAATGTATACCTAAATAAAATGTAAATATCTTATTATTATTTGTATTTATAAAAAGAAATTGTTACTGTGACTTCTAACGTTATCAAAATAATTAAGAATAATCAATTTCATTTTCTTGTCCGGAGATTTACTTATAGTCTGGTAATTCCCTAATAGAAATTGAAAAGGTAAATTTTATTCTTAGTTTATTGATTTCTCGACTTGCGGGACTTGGTTACTTGGACTCAGGGGAATCTAAAACGTGTATTTCCGTTTAAAACTGGAATTCGAAGATTTTCACGATCGCAATACTTCCCCTTACTATATATAGTAAGTGAAAGTAAAAGTAATTTAAAAATCTCAAAACATTTACATTATTATTTACGTCAATATCATGAAAATTAAGTAATGTTCTTCGAAACGTCGAATGGACTAAAACAGCTGTTTCCTTCTAAATTCCTAAGCATTCCTCGACATTAAGGATTTCAATCCTTACGATCTTGTAGCTAAGGCAGGAAATCTCGACTGGAAGACGTTTTAGAATATAAAGAATAATATTTAAGATTGAGGTAAACTGTGTTTCAAGGTTGTGAGCTATGGCGTAATCTTTATTTCGCGTCCTTAGAAGAGCCGAGACGGCAGAAGAGTGAATCACGGGCCAACTTTAGAACCTTATCTTTTATCTGTTTTTTTTTTATTTTATTTTTTGCCCGATATCCGTTTCATCCTTGTAATCCCATATTTGATCTTATTCACCGCTTTGGGATTTATATATGCTTGACTAATATTTCCGCATTATACTAATCTCCTATAAAAGTCTTGTATAATTTTTTATTATTATTTTATCAAAAATTTACAACTGTATTTGGTTATAAACCGAGTAAACGTTCTAAAAAGTCGGAAGATCTAGAGGCGCCCTTCATTTCGAACGAAAAATTATCAGGAATCTAAAAACATTAAGCAAAGAAACCAAGCGGATTAGATTGGAAATGGAGTTTTTCATCGAAATATTAGCACATAGTTCAGAGCAAAAACAGCATCATTTGGAACATTAGGGGTACTCACTACGTTTGCTATAGCATGCTATTTGTGCTATTGTGCTAAACCCATCAATTTTATACAGGAAATAACCGTAGAAACTCGACGGGTATAGCAAAATAACACAAATAGCATGCTATAGCAAACGTAGTGAGTACCCCTATTAGGGTCTTTGTGGATGGATCTATTCGTGACAAAGTAAGAATTGAGGATTTTACCAAGGTTTTTGGCTTGAATACGTGTAGAATTCGATTTAAAATTAAAATTAAATTTTTTTTTTAATTACTAAAATTGACTTTAACTACAAAACAATTTTAATAATAAAAAAAAATTAATATTAAAACTTTTTGTCAAGATTTTTCTATGAAATGTAGGTGTATATAATTTTGAGGGTGTAGTAAATGTTCATGGAATTGATTCGTGTCTATTATAAGGATTTTTTTTTTTTTTTTTTTTAATGGTCTTCTAAGTAATATTATTATAATTTTTACATATTAGTTTAAACATTAATTTCTTCATTCATATCTTTATTCGTATAATCAACTATATAACTGCGTAGGTTTTTTGTATAATTTTTCCTACAATCACAATATAACCTCAATTTTATTTCACCATATGTTTGCCATTTAGGCTAATGTACTATAATCACAATGCCGGCACTGTGATGGAATCCTTACCATTCGGCATATTTTTCAAGAATGCCCTTATTATTCATCACACCTGAATAAAATTGGACTAAGCCCGAATATTTCAGCGGTGCTGGGTGATAGAGAGAAAACCATTGAATTAGTTTTTGATTTTCTTAAGGAGCAGTCATTATTATCGAAATTATAAAGATCATTCCTAGTCAGTTAGAATTACTAGCATTATCTTTTTAAACTATTGTTTACATAAAAATAATTTTTTTTTTTTATTATTATTTTTTTTTTTCTTCTCTCAATTACTCATTACCTAATAGTTCTTTCTTATAAAGGCTGAATATGCAAATAGTGTCTAGGCGTTGATGACCTTAGGGTTTTACGCCTTAAAACCCAAACAAACAAACAAACTATAATCACAAAAAAACAAAAATATTTTCTGATTGTAAGGATGGCTCATCCAAAATCATTGTTAACATTTTGTCAAAATGTAAATATGTGAATAAAGTTTATTTTATTTTATTTACTATATAACTCGTTAATATTCTTCGATATTTCGGAGCTCAGTCGCCATTATGAAGACTAAAATTTTTTAATACAGTTAGATGTTAGTTACAATTAACGAATATTTTCTATGTATATATATATATATATATATATATATATATATATATATATATTTTAATTTTTATAAAGTCATAAATTAGATAAAATTTTATTTTTTGTAATTAACTATAAACTGACCTTTTGTGTTCATTATTTGTTAATATACATTTTTTGTAGCTTACTGCTACAGGTCCTTCTAAATTTTATTTATAAATCGACTTTTTTTTTTATTATTATTTTTTTTTAATGCTCTTGATTATCAGGCTTTATCTTTATTGATATGTCAGGCAATAACAGGCCTTAATTGGTGAAGTTTCAAAATCAAAAACAAATCTTTTAGTAGAATTTTTTATTTTATTTATTTTTTTTTTTTATAAGCCTTCAGGAACCTTCTTTTTCTTCCAGTGGCGCGAAAGTGGCGCCGGGACTGGGATTCGAACTCACAACCTTCAGCTTGAGAGACTAGCGCGCCACTCACTCAGCTACGGGCTCCCCTATCTTCAGGAACCACTTAAAGATTATTTTACACGTCCTCTTCCATTTTCCATCAGAAGTTCTTTATCCTCTCTGATTTTTCAGCTCTTCTTTCCTCATTCGAGATTATACGTTTTCCTACTAGAACCCTCCAATGGAAAACTAAATTTTTTTTTTCAAATAATATCATTGTATAGAAATAGAAATTTCATTAGGAGCCACCTGTAGTATTGTGACTATCTGACAGCTTTATATGCCTAAGTTCATCGGTTCGAACCCGGTAGAAGGCCATGGAACTTTTAAAAGGAGTTAAAAAATCCCTGATTATGCGTATACATGCAGATGTCAGATACTGGTTAAAAGATCTCTATCCTAATTGAGAATGGAAAGGCAAAATGTTGGACACACTGTAGCATCATTGGATTAACGTATGTAATTTTTACTGCATCTAAACCGCAAAGGTTTCTGATTTTCATGACTTTAAAAAAATCCAAGTTTAAAAATCTTTGGATACAAATCAGAAAGTGGGTTATTTGCAGGATCTCTTGCATATAGATCCGGTACTAGTTTGTCCGTCAATGAAATTTAAAACCTCCACCTCTCTCTCATACTGATAAATGTTATACAGTCGGGCAGTTCATAAAAAGCCCATCGCAGGGGAACAGTAAATGTTTACGGTCTGGGAGAGATAAGGAAGGCTTCTCTTTGGCGCAGATATAAGGTGCCGACTATGTTAGCTATCTCTGCGATAGTATTCGCTCCGCACTATCGCGCTGTCGGCTCGGAGATGATAGCGCATTAGAAAAAAAAAAAAAAAAGAAGAAAATAAGAAGAAGCAAAAATCCTTCAATGCCGTTTTTCCCACAATTAATGGCCGGAACCCGATACAGGTTTTTTCAAACCTTGAAACAAGATACAGGCTCAGATAGTGCGAACAAATTGGAGGACCAATTTATAAGGTGTGACGTATGGCCGAACTAACTCGGCCCCGTAGGATATTACGTTTCAGGATTTAGCCTTCCGCGGGACGAATTCATTCGGTCCCGATCCTATCTTGCTCTCATCGAGGGTGGTAATAAATATTTGGCGAGTGCAGGAGATTCGTCATGTGGTCGCATGGGATGCTTCTTTTCGGAAACTTGGGACAGTCCGCACGGGCTAAGCAGGCTTCTAAACGTTATTTAACAGCCTGAAAAATGTATTTTTTTGACCCGACTAGCTCTGTTGGTGTTTGTCAAATCGAAATTTATTCAACATTTACATAATTGAAAATTTAATGGATAATATTTATTGATAAATAACATTTAATTCAATTTTTAGAAACTATATTGGCCTGAGTAAAATAAATCTAGTACGGGCAACACACGACTTTCACTTACCTCGACTGATAAATCAATAAACATTTAAATAAAACTTGTATTCATTTTCGTTGGAAACATATGATTTAGACTTAATAATATAACTATATTAAATTGCTAATCAGTAATAAATTTATTGCCAATTATTCATTTTATTAGCTTTTACAACTTTGGGTATCAGATAATATTTTTTCTAAAATCTTTCTCTTTCAAACGGTATATTATACGTCTATATTACTGTTCTTATCATCAAATTGCATTAAAAAATATGTCTGCACTTTTCTCCTTTAGTTGTTTATCAAATTCGCACAACTTAAATATTTAGCTGTTATTTATCAATGCTTATAAGGCGATGTGCCTAATTGTTCGAAATCTGCAAAATTAAAGGTACTTTAGAGGAAGAAAATTTAAAATATCTGCATTTAAGCCCTGTCAGACTATTTCAATCAAAATGAAACCTACATGATATAAAATTTCATTAAATTTTACATCAATACAGCGAGATTAATCAAAATCGTTATGGTAGTTTTTGAGAAAATCGTAAAAAGATGCCAAATGCATAGTATAAAGTGGCTTTTCTGGTTAGCTGCTTTTGATGAAAAAGTTGCTGTAACATCTTGGCCGTATAGTTGTCTTAAATATGAAATTTCAGTTTCATAGGACATTTTTTTTACGCGCGGGAGTTACCACACACACGGACCTTTTTGCTGCACTTGGTCATTTGGACTCAGGAGACCCTAAAACGTGTATTTCCGATGACAAACTGGAATTCGAAAATTTTCATGATCGCAATTCTTTCCCTTAATGTATTTTCCATATATAGGTAAGTGAAAGTAAAAAGCAGTTTTTTTAATAACCATCCTCAAACATGTTACTCGTTTGATATGTGGCAATAGACAACAAAACACTAAAAATTGGAATTTTTGTTCCAATTAATGTTTATTATCTGCTCTCACGAAATAACGAGACATTAACCCAATGTATACCTAAATAAAATGTAAATATATTATTATTATTTGTATTTATATAAAGAAATTGCTAATTATGCATAAGAAAGGTTTGTCAATTTAATTATTACTTTGACTTCTAACGTTATCAAAATAAATAAGAATAATCATTTTTCATTTTCGTGTCCGGAGATTTACTTAGTAGTACTGGTAATTCCCTTAGAGAAATTGAGAAGGTAAATTTTATTCTTAGTTTATTGATATCCCGACTGCCAAATTCGTAAGTTCATTGCACAGGTAATTTTCGATTTTTTCATCAAAAATCGGTTAAAATGAATTTTATTTTTAATTGCGGAGTATAGCTATGGGGCTGTACCGAACCATCAAATTCTTCTCGTATCCAATCCTTACAATCCAAAATCCTTCTTAAAATCCTCAACGCTCCTTACTTTGTCACGAATAAGCACATCCATAAGGACCTTAATATACCATATGTTGCTGACTTGGCCCGAACCAGATATCAATCATTCCATGAAAAACTCCATTTCCACTCTAATCCACTAGTTTCTATCCTATCATCCTCTTAGATTCGTGATAATCCTCCGAGGCGTCTGTAAAGAAGATGACCCCGAGACCTTCTAGTTTAAAATATTTTTAGAGTGCTGCCAATGGGTTGTATCTCTTCATGTATTTCATGTCAGATTACTATATCCATCATATTTACTTTTATATCCTTTATATTTAATTATACAGTTGTAAATATCAATAAATATGTTTAATTAAAAAAAAAAATTTAATTGCGTAGTGCAACCCAAATAATACACAAAGAATAAAAAAACAGGCGGCAAAGTGCCACAAAAAAAAAAATTAAAACAGATTGATGTAAATTATAGGTGGTCTTAAACTTTTGAACGAGAGTGTGTGTTTGTGTGCATATATATATATATATATATATATACTCATATATACACATATATATATTAAGCTTTTTATATAATAAATTATACGTGAAAGATAATAGTAAAGACGTTGTGGGGTGGAGGTGTGGGAGTTGACAAGAACTATTAGGGACATATCGCTGTCAAGAAGAGTGATGAATTGTCAACGGCTCATCACTCATTTATATCTACCATCTCTAATTATCTTGTTCCACCTCCAACCAGAGTTTTATTTTAAAATACTTCTACAATCGTCTCGTTCTATCCATATTTATGTACAATATTATAACAAAAAAAAATATTTTGCGTGCAACACAAGACCTTCACTTACTTAGTAATATAAAGTTAAAATAACTTTATTCAGTTTCGTTGGTAACTTATGTTTTAGAACAAATCATATAACAGAACAAAATTGTTATGTAAAGATTCAGTTAAGTTTATGCGCTGTTCATCACTTTGCATTTACAATTTTGTATATAAGATTATTTTTTTCTTTTAACCCTTTAGCTTTATGTATATTATACATCTATATTACTATTCATATGTCCGGGGAAATAAATTACCTTGGAGATCACCTGTAGCTGGGTGGCTAGCATAACAGCCTCCTATGCCAAAGGTTGAATATGTAAAATATGTACACACACACACACACACACATACATATATATATATGATTTATTAGTATATATTAAATATATACTATTATATAAGGCTACATTTAATTTTATAGTTATAGTAATTTCTAATAATTATCAGCTTATTAATTATTTACTTATCAAATGTCAATAACTTTCTTATCATTGTTAAGCATCCTTATCTGTCTTTTCGATTGGATCAAGGTAATTTGGTCGAAATCATGATTAACCTCAATTTCGGGTACCTACTTTACCTTGCCATAGTCGGGTTCTAAATCGAAGTTCAGTAACCGACTGTTTTCAACTAGGTAAGTTACGTTACCGAAATCGGATAATCGTACGAAACTAAAATTGATTCAAAAATGGCTCAAGCTATTTCGATTAAACAGATTATGATCATTTTATTTTATAATACATCCATCATTTAATCTGCTGTAAAAGTTTATTATGTATTTTAACAATTAAATCAATGATAAGTTTCCACGTCTTGTTTTTATTTTATTTTTTTATTATTTTTAATAATGAACCTCTCAATGTTCTTAGGTATTACGTTTCTAAATAAGTATATACCAAATAATGAATAAAAAAAAATTAAAAAATGACGTCTGTCCTCCTTGATCTGTGCGATGTCCAAAACTGCAACCAGTAAAAGAAAAAATAATCGTTTGTGTAATAATTAGTAGGGTTTTTTTATTTTATTTTTTAGGTATAATTAATTTGTTTGAATTTTTTTTAAGGTTACATGGGACTCAAAGCGGTCACCTATGGAGTAGTGGATAGCATAACGAGGTTCAACCCAGGGAGATATTCCCATTTTTTTTTTAAGGGAGTCCTTCGGAAGGAACTTAAAATGGTGGGTCTCTGTGATGGCTGTTACTCGCTAAACATCCCTGTTCTAATTAAACCTTGACTGTACAGCCACAATAGCATAAGTAACGCTAAATAAATAAATCAAAGTTTTTATTTGAACGGTGAATTTGTGAGTACTATACTGAAAAAAATATTTAAATTAGGCAGAAACTGAATCCATACAAATACCTTCAAAAACCCAGAAGGACTGAAGAAAATTTATGGTTCAGCAAAAAAGACCCACATACAAAACTGAAATGATTTCAATCCAACATTTTAAGACTCATAACGACATCTCCTTGGTACGTAAATAACAATACTCTACTCATAAACTAACAACCAACAGTTGTCGAATACATAAGATCTATTATAATATAAAAGGACACTTCAATAGCTGAAATGCCGGCCAGAAGAAGGCTGAAAAGAAGCTGGATGAGAGACCTCCTCTGCTAAATTCAAGCCTAGGAAGGAGTGCTGCTAGTCACTTTCCTTTCCGTGCTTATCATGACGCTGCTTATGTTTCTATAGCACATTTCCTTATTGTCACATATTGCTGCTGACAGGTGGGAATGAAAAAATAAAATAAATTTAAATTGCTCTAATTTTTGTCCAAGGTAATTCAAAACAATTAAATGTGACGCGCTGTATGCAATGTGTTCCATTTTCCAATACATTATCTATTATCTGTTCATTGCAGTATAAAAAAAATGATTTTTTAAATATTATTACAAGGCTAGTTGAAAATAAGTGAGCTGTTTAACATATACCAAGAAATACGAGAAGCCTCATTGGAAGGCGAACGAGAGAGGCGGCAACTACAAAATGGCGGCAAAGAGTGAGAAAAAAGCGGTGATTGGCTCCCGTGAAAGGGTTGATAAAAAAGACAACGGTAGCCGGAGTGGGGAAGACCAGTAGCGATTCGTCCTGGGGGAGGTGCTACTGGGTAAGACCGCCTCCTATATCCCCTCTCCGACCGCCGGCTTTATCTCGGGTAGTCTTCTCTCATCCTCTACTTGGGGTCGTCTTCGGGGTGGAGGAGCTATCTGGACGAAGTGCCATGGTCGGGAAGTCGTGGGAACGAAGAATAATGTTACAAATATTGTTTATTCATTTAACGTGACTTTATGCTACTGTGGCTAATCGGATGATGCTACAGTGGAAGTCATATATTCAGTCGATCCAGATTAATTAGGATCGGGATCTTTAAAAAGTGCCTGACATCGCACAGGCTCGGAACCACCTTTTTACCTCCCTCCGATAGAAGGCATAACTAATAATTTTTTACTCCTAATAATAAAAAATCCTAGAGTAATCTGCAGGCAAGCCCCCGCTACCTTGTACATAGAAGAATGTTATGCTAGCCGCTATGCCACAGATAACACAGATACTACATATATATAAAGTTGTTTCAGTCTGATTTTATTATGTACAACAGTAGTTCCTGACAATGTTCAGAGGGTCCGAGAAATATAATAAGGTTGTTTGTTTGTTTTTTTAAATGTCACTATATGCTACTGTGCCTAATCGGACGATGCTACAATGGGAGTCCTATATTCAGCCGATCCAGATTAATTAGGATAGGGATCTTTAACCAGTGCCTGACATCGCACAGGCTCTGGATCACCTTTTAACGTCCCCTCCGAAGGAAGGCATAAATAAGGATTTTTCACTCCCTTTAAAAAATCCTAGAGTCACCTGTAGGCTGATGTTATGCTAGCCACTACGCCGCAGGTGTCACCAATGTTACTCATATATAAAGTTGTTTCAGGCTCATTTTATTCTTTATAACAATGGTCCTGACGATGTTTAGAAGGTTTGTTTGTTTGTTAGGGCTTTAAGACGTAAAACCTCAGCGTCATCAACGCCTGTGCATCTTTAATCTTTAATCGCTAAGGTGATAATAGAAAAGAAAAGATTTATATAGATATAGAATATAGTGAAAAAAGAAAAATAATTAAAATAAATTAAACAATTGTCATACATTTAAGGAAAATACATAAATATTAATAAAGGTTTCCAAAAAAAAAAAAAATAATAATATTAATAAATGAGTAAAAATTAAAATAAAATAATAAAAAAAAATTAAATACTACAATAATAATTATAAATAAATCACTAATAATCACTGAAAATATATAATAGGGGTGCTCACTACGTTTGCTATAGCATGCTATTTGTACTATTGTGCTAAACCCATCAATTTTATACAGGAAATAACTGTAGAAACTCGACGGGTTTAGCAAAATCACACAAATAGCATGCTATAGCAAACGTAGTGAGTACCCCAAATATTAAATACAATAAGTGCTATAGGATGTTTAGAAGGTCAGCGAGATATCTTAAAGTTGTAGTTTTAAATTAACTTGACCTTAACTATACATGATCTGAACAGACTAATTGAACATTATGAGTGGAGTCAGCGGCTGTGGTATAATGGCTAGCATAACAGCATTCTATGTCCAAGGTCGCGGGTTCAAATCTGGCTGGTGCCTCTCGAATATTTAACGGATGTTAAATGGTTGATTGTCGTATCGTCCGATTAGCTACAGTAGCATAAAGTGAATTTACGTTAGATCTTTTCTCCTTTAGTTAGTTGTCAAATTCTTTCATATTGTACATTTACCATTTTTTTATCCATTCTAACATGATGATATTGTTATTTTTTTCGAATCTTTTTCGAAAAGGTACATTTTGAGGAAGAATATATAGTGACTTTAATCGAAATCGTTTGGGCCGTTTTTGAAAAAATCGTAGAAAGGAGCAAAGTCCATGGTATAAAGTAGCTCTCCCGGTTAGCTGATTTTGATGAAAAGGTAACATCTCTGGCGTATACGTTCCTATAATATGATATTTCAGTTTTATACAACTATAAATTCAGTTTTCGTGCTATACATATAGAGACACACAGAACTTTTTGCGGGAATTTGGGCTCAGAGTCTCTGAAACGTGTATTTCTGTCAACTGCTTAGGAAATTTTACCGATAACAATATATATACATATATATATATATATATATACACTACACCGAAACTTAACTTAAATATAGATTTCATTTCATTTGTCTTAACATATTCGTATATTACTACAAAATCCGTGAGTGACAGTTGAAATTTTCATAGATGAGAAAATAAAAATTAAGCAATGGATTATTCTGTTGAAAAAAGAAAAAAATGACCTAAAACGTCATTAGCCCCATGACTAACAAAAATCTTTAATGATTCTACCTGATGAGTCACCGTTCTTGCGCGCAATCAGCAATGACGAATACTTCAAACCATTTTAATTGATTTAAAAGTTTTTTTGTTTTTTTTTCAATTTTAGACGACTATACGCCAGAGATCTTACTTATTATGTATAGTAAGGGGAAGTATTGCGATCGTGAAAATTTTCGAATTCCAGTTTTCAACGGAAATACACGTTTTAGGGTCCTATGAATAAGTCCTATGAAACTGAAATATCATATTTAAGACAACTATACGCCCGAGACGTGACAAAACTTGTTTCATCAAAATTAGCTTACCAGAAGAGGCCTTTTATACCATGCATTTTGCACCTTTTTTCGATTTTCTCGAAAACGGTTCCGACGATTTGGTTTAAACTCGCTATATCGATGTAAAATTTAATGGGCTTTAACATCATGTAGGTTTTATTCTGATTAAAATGGTCTGACAGGGCTTAAATGCCGATATTTTCTTCCCCTAAAGTACCTTTAATTTTGCAGATTCAATAAAAATAACTGTATTATCTTGTTAACGCTGATGAAAAACAGGTAAATATATAAATTGAATAAATTCGATACCCAACTAAAGGAGAAAACAGAAAAAATATTTTTTTATTGCAATTTTTCGTTTTTGAACATAAGAGCAGTAATATACATGTATGATATACCGTTGGAAAGCTAAAGATTTTAGAAAAAATATTATCTAATACACGGAATTGTAAAGGTTAATAGGAGAGTGATGAAATGAACATAAAACTAACTGATTATTTTAGATAATAATATAATAGATTTTTTAATAAAACACATGTTTCTATATAAATTCAATTTAATTAATTCCTTAATAGTTTCACGTATTTTTGTCTCTAACTGTTTTTGAAAATTCTTTCATTGATTATAAAAATGGAGGTAAGTGAAAGTCGTGTGTTGCCTGCACCAGATTTTTTTTTTAATTTTTATATTTTTGTTGTTTTTGTTTTTTTTTCTTATCCTTTCGTTTCTCACCATTATAATCATAATATAATCATGTTCATTTTGTCTGTAGCCCAGAAATATTGAAATATTTTATATGACTGTTATTCTTAAGTGGCTCAGTCCTAGAATACAAAAATTTCTATGATGCACTTATCAGATTATAAAAATTATTTTTCTAGTTATTATGTAGTATGTTTTTGTAATCTGTTCCAACAGCTTTTTAACATGTGTTTTAACATTTCCAATATTACCAATTGAAGATTACCCCACTGAATCGATGACATCATTTCACGGAAAAAAAAATCATGTTTTTCTGAATGATCCGGTTGTGCAGAATGAATGAAACCTCTGCCAGGGCATTTAAATTTTTTTAAACCAACATTTTTGCGGAGGTGTTAAGGCCATCAAAGAATGGAAGCTTGCCCGTACGGGTTCCGTGTGGGTTCGTTAAACGCCGAATTTTTTTTTTTTTTTTTTAATACTTTTCCTCATCCTCTGTTATATTTTTTTCTTCTATTTTTTGCCACATTACCATAATCAGATTCAAGCCATAAAGACGGTTTGAAAGACACCCCGCAGTGAACCTGGCCTTCCTGACAATTAGCAATAGCCAGAGATACAATCTGTAGGAGGAAATAATATTCCACTCAAAACTAAATGTCAGATTTTATTCACCACTATCCCGACTCTATCAATCAACTCATGCTGCAATTATATTTTATAACTGTGCCGGATAAATAAATTGCGTACCTTCCATAAAAAGAAAAAGTGGCTTCATCATTTCTTCCTGACTGAGAAAAACAATAGATCATGGATCATGTTTAACTATAATGTACTGCGTTTCTTGATCAGGAAGGAATTGTGACGATTTACAATGGGTAATGAATCCATTCTTTTAAATTTTACAGCTCAAAAATCTCTCATTTCTATATCTGTGGCGGTCGTGAAAAACTAGAAAACTCGAGTTATATCAAAAATGAGTTAACTTCACGTATCGCTCCCTCAGACCTTCTCCTACGTCGTGGTAAATTAGTTAAAGAAATTTCTTGGTGGAAGAAAGTTTAAGTTTAAAGAAAGCTGTAATTAATAACTCTACTTTGGTATTACGTAAAGTATAAGTCGCTCCCCTGTAAAATGGACGATTTTGACTTGACCACTTATTCACGACCGCCACAGATATTTTTTAACCAACTTATTTGATTATTTTTAATACTTGTTTGTTTATTTATTTAACGTCACATTATGCTGCTATGGCTAATCGGACGATGCTACAGTGGGAGTCCTAAATTTTGCCTATCCAGGTTTTATTAGGATAGGGATCTTTAACGAGTACCTGACATCGCTAAAGATTTTTTACTCCCATTAAAAAATCCTAGGGCCGCCTGCGGGTTTGAACCCGTGACCTTTGGCATAGAAAGCTGTTATGCTAGCCACTACGCTATGGATGACCCCCTATTTATACTTTCACTTACCTAAATATGAAATATATAGTAAGAGAAAGTATTGCGATCGTGAAAATTATCGAATTCCAGTTTTCAGTATAAATACACGTTTTAGGGCCCCCTGAGTTCTTATAAACAAGTCCCGCAAAATGGTCTGTGTGGGTGTGGTACAGTCGCACACAACTGAAATTTGATATTTAAGACAACAATAGACCCGATATATTACAGCAACTGTATCCCTGAAATTGGCTCACCTTAAGTCATACTTTACACTATGCATTTTCTACCTTTTTACGATTTTCTCAAAAACGGCTGATTAAACTAGCTATGTCAATGTAAAATTTAATGTCCCTTAATATCATGTTTTTTTTTTTATTTTATCATATTGAAATTTACAACTGTATATTTTCATACTACAAGTAAATATGCTACTTAATGATATAATACACGAAAGAAACATGAAGAGAAACTGCCCACTGGCAGCACTCTAGTAGTGAGTCTAAACAAGAAGGTCTGGAGGCCATCTTCTTTTCAGACGCCTCGGAGGATCGTCAGGAATTAGGGAGGAAGCAAGGATTGAAACTAGTGGATTAGAGTGGGAGTGGAGTTTTTCATGGAAGGAGTGGTACCTGGTTTGTGGATGATTTTATTCGTGACAAAGTAAGGAGCCTCAAGGATTTTGCGTCGGATTTTGGATTGTAAGGATTGGATACGGGAAGAGTTTGTTGGTATAGTAGAGCCCCAACTCCGTAGGTCCATATAGGTCTTATGATTGTCATGTTAATGGCTCTTTTGTAGTTAACTGAAAGGTTAGAGCGTCTGTCAAGTAAATGTTGAAGTAACCTAAATTGGCGAGCAGTTTCTTGTATGCGGATTCCATGTTAAAAGTTTGTCAAGCAGGAGTCCTAGGTAGCGAATATGTTCAACTGGGACAAGCGGAATATTATTAAACGACACTGTAGGGCAGGATGTCATAGGTTTACGACGAAGAATAATATCATGTAAGTTTTCTTCGCCGATATTTTAAATGTTCTTCCTCTAAAGTAACTTTAATTTTGTATATTCTATAAAAACAATCATATCAATCTTTTTAGCATTGATAAAAAACAAATAAATAATTATATAAGTTGAACAAATTAGATATACAACTAAAGGAGAAAAGAGCAAAAAAAATTTTTCTCCGATTTTTGTGTTTTTGAGAAAGATTTTAGAAAAAATAGTATCTTGTACAGAAAGTTCTAAAAGGTAATGGAGAGCCACGAATATAGGATAAACTTATTACTAATTATACTTATACTCCCACTTACTTATATTATACTTATGCTCCTAAAAGGTAAGTCCTAGTGACAAATTTTATGTTACAAAAAATATTATCCATTAAATTTCTAATTGGGAAATCGTCGAAAATATTCCCATCCGAAAAACAACAACTGAACTAAAGCGTGTGAAAAAAGCCTTAACACAAAGAAAATATTGGTTAAAATTGACTTTTTTTTTTTTTTATTCATACCAATATAGCTTTTAAACGGTAGAAATTAGCGACAAATGTTATATAATAAAACGTATTCACATTAAAATCGTCATCGAAGAATGTCCGAAATATTTCTAACCGTAAAACTACAGAACTATAGTAGGGGTACTCACTACGTTTGCTATAGCATAAGCATCACGAACAGAGCTAGTGTGTCAAACGTGTTATATATTTAATGGTTTTAGTTATTAAAACCGTTACACAATAAAAGTTATACTCCCACAGACAAAAGACATATTATAGATTAAACAAATAATTTATTATAATATCCCTAACAATGAACGGAAGTTATACAATAACAGGGAATAAATACTGAAAATAATTTAATACAAAATAGAAATCGTATTGTTCTCTTCTATTTCCTCTATATTTCACCCATTATTGATTCAAATATATGCTAACGTACATGTATCGTTAGTAATGTCATGAATCATATATGACTGGATGAATTTTTCCCGTGACTTGTAATAAAAAAAAATCTGGTGCGCGCAACACACGACTTTCACTTACCTCCGAAAATAAATAAATAAATAAATTGTTAAAGAATTATTTACATTGGATTTTAATAGAAGCATATATATAGCATTTTAATAGCATACTTATCAGATTATAAAAATTATTTTTCTAGTTATTATGTAGTATGTTTTTGTAATCTGTTCCAACAGCTTTTTAACATGTGTTTTAACATTTCCAATATTACCAATTGAAGATTACCCCACTGAATCGATGACATCATTTCACGGAAAAAAAAATCATGTTTTCTGAATGATCCGGTTGTGCAGAATGAATGAAACCTCTGCCAGGGCATTTAAATTTTTTTAAACCAACATTTTTGCGGAGGTGTTAAGGCCATCAAAGAATGGAAGCTTGCCCGTACGGGTTCCGTGTGGGTTCGTTAAACGCCGAATTTTTTTTTTTTTTTTTTAATACTTTTCCTCATCCTCTGTTATATTTTTTTCTTCTATTTTTTGCCACATTACCATAATCAGATTCAAGCCATAAAGACGGTTTGAAAGACACCCCGCAGTGAACCTGGCCTTCCTGACAATTAGCAATAGCCAGAGATACAATCTGTAGGAGGAAATAATATTCCACTCAAAACTAAATGTCAGATTTTATTCACCACTATCCCGACTCTATCAATCAACTCATGCTGCAATTATATTTTATAACTGTGCCGGATAAATAAATTGCGTACCTTCCATAAAAAGAAAAAGTGGCTTCATCATTTCTTCCTGACTGAGAAAAACAATAGATCATGGATCATGTTTAACTATAATGTACTGCGTTTCTTGATCAGGAAGGAATTGTGACGATTTACAATGGGTAATGAATCCATTCTTTTAAATTTTACAGCTCAAAAATCTCTCATTTCTATATCTGTGGCGGTCGTGAAAAACTAGAAAACTCGAGTTATATCAAAAATGAGTTAACTTCACGTATCGCTCCCTCAGACCTTCTCCTACGTCGTGGTAAATTAGTTAAAGAAATTTCTTGGTGGAAGAAAGTTTAAGTTTAAAGAAAGCTGTAATTAATAACTCTACTTTGGTATTACGTAAAGTATAAGTCGCTCCCCTGTAAAATGGACGATTTTGACTTGACCACTTATTCACGACCGCCACAGATATTTTTTAACCAACTTATTTGATTATTTTTATACTTGTTTGTTTATTTATTTAACGTCACATTATGCTGCTATGGCTAATCGGACGATGCTACAGTGGGAGTCCTAAATTTTGCCTATCCAGGTTTTATTAGGATAGGGATCTTTAACGAGTACCTGACATCGCTAAAGATTTTTTACTCCCATTAAAAAATCCTAGGGCCGCCTGCGGGTTTGAACCCGTGACCTTTGGCATAGAAAGCTGTTATGCTAGCCACTACGCTATGGATGACTCCCTATTTATACTTTCACTTACCTAAATATGAAATATATAGTAAGAGAAAGTATTGCGATCGTGAAAATTATCGAATTCCAGTTTTCAGTATAAATACACGTTTTAGGGCCCCCTGAGTTCTTATAAACAAGTCCCGCAAAATGGTCTGTGTGGGTGTGGTACAGTCGCACACAACTGAAATTTGATATTTAAGACAACAATAGACCCGATATATTACAGCAACTGTATCCCTGAAATTGGCTCACCTTAAGTCATACTTTACACTATGCATTTTCTACCTTTTTACGATTTTCTCAAAAACGGCTGATTAAACTAGCTATGTCAATGTAAAATTTAATGTCCCTTAATATCATGTTTTTTTTTTATTTTATCATATTGAAATTTACAACTGTATATTTTCATACTACAAGTAAATATGCTACTTAATGATATAATACACGAAAGAAACATGAAGAGAAACTGCCCACTGGCAGCACTCTAGTAGTGAGTCTAAACAAGAAGGTCTGGAGGCCATCTTCTTTTCAGACGCCTCGGAGGATCGTCAGGAATTAGGGAGGAAGCAAGGATTGAAACTAGTGGATTAGAGTGGGAGTGGAGTTTTTCATGGAAGGAGTGGTACCTGGTTTGTGGATGATTTTATTCGTGACAAAGTAAGGAGCCTCAAGGATTTTGCGTCGGATTTTGGATTGTAAGGATTGGATACGGGAAGAGTTTGTTGGTATAATAGAGCCCCAACTCCGTAGGTCCATATAGGTCTTATGATTGTCATGTTAATGGCTCTTTTGTAGTTAACTGAAAGGTTAGAGCGTCTGTCAAGTAAATGTTGAAGTAACCTAAATTGGCGAGCAGTTTCTTGTATGCGGATTCCATGTTAAAAGTTTGTCAAGCAGGAGTCCTAGGTAGCGAATATGTTCAACTGGGACAAGCGGAATATTATTAAACGACACTGTAGGGCAGGATGTCATAGGTTTACGACGAAGAATAATATCATGTAAGTTTTCTTCGCCGATATTTTAAATGTTCTTCCTCTAAAGTAACTTTAATTTTGTATATTCTATAAAAACAATCATATCAATCTTTTTAGCATTGATAAAAAACAAATAAATAATTATATAAGTTGAACAAATTAGATATACAACTAAAGGAGAAAAGAGCAAAAAAATTTTTCTCCGATTTTTGTGTTTTTGAGAAAGATTTTAGAAAAAATAGTATCTTGTACAGAAAGTTCTAAAAGGTAATGGAGAGCCACGAATATAGGATAAACTTATTACTAATTATACTTATACTCCCACTTACTTATATTATACTTATGCTCCTAAAAGGTAAGTCCTAGTGACAAATTTTATGTTACAAAAAATATTATCCATTAAATTTCTAATTTGGAAATCGTCGAAAATATTCCCATCCGAAAAACAACAACTGGACTAAAGCTTGTGAAAAAAGCCTTAACACAAAGAAAATGTTGGTAAAAATTGACTTTTTTTTTTTTTTTCTTCATAACAATATAGCTTTTAAACGGTAGAAATTAGCGACAAATGTTATATAATAAAACGTATTCACATTAAAATCTTCATCGAAGAATGTCCGAAATATTTCTAACCGTAAAACAACAGAACTATAGTAGGGGTACTCACTACGTTTGCTATAGCAAATATTTGTGCTATTTTGCTAAACCCATCGAGTTTCTACAGGAAATAACTGTGGAAACTCAACGGGTTTAGCATTATAGCACAAAAAATATGCTATAGCAAACGTGGGGTACTCACTACAGTGTGTCAAAAAAGTCCTATCAGTTAAAAGTTTTTGGCAAAAAAAAAAAAAACCTGTACCACTACAACCTATGAAGGGTCTTGGGCTCAGTACATATAGAGATTCGTACTGTTTCTAGGCCAACGACCGTGCAATGAAGTGATTAAGCCGAGATCACGCTCAGCCGCCAGGTTTTTCCCCACTTATGAGTACCCACTTTATAGAGGCTGGGTCTACCCCAAGAGGGTCACCATACCCCAGGTTCGCCTCCCGGCTGAAATAACAGAATAAATAATATTCCGTCATAACCGGGATTCGAACCCAGGACCCGGAGCACAGTAGAATAGCTCTATCCACTAGAACACGCAGCTCTTTTGGCAAAACGTGTTTTGTTTTTTATTAAGACCAATGTAGCTTGTTAACGGAAGGTCCTTGAGATAAATTTTATATAACAAAAAATATTTTCCTTCTAATTTCTGATATATCTACTAAGATCAAATTTTCGATTGGAGCATCATGAACAGAACTAGTGTGTCAAACGTGTTATATGTTTAATGGTTTTAGTTATTAAAACCGTTACACAATAAAAGCTATATTCCCACAGACAAAAGACATATTATAGATTAAACAAATAATTTATTATAATATCCCTAACAATGAACGGAAGTTATACAATAACAGGGAATAAATACTGAAAATAATTTAATACAAAATAGAAATCGTATTGTTCTCTTCTATTTCCTCTATATTTCACCCATTATTGATTCAAATATATGCTAACGTACATGTATCGTTAGTAATGTCATAAATCATATATGACTGGATGAATTTTTTCCGTGACTTGTAATAATAAAAATCTGGTGCGCGCAACACACGACTTTCACTTACCTCCGAAAATAAATAAATAAATAAATTTTTAAAGAATTATTTACATTGGATTTTAATAGAAACATGTGTTTTATTAAATAATCTATTATACTATTACCTAAGAGAATCAGTTTTTTTTTAATTGGCTTTTCAACACTCTCCGTCAACTTTTACGCTGGTATGTATAAGATAATATTTGTTTCTAAAATCTTCAGCTTTCCAACGGTATATTATACATGTGTATTACTCTTCTTAAGTTCAAAAATAAAAAATTGCATTAAAAAAAATATGTTTGCAGTTATCTCCTTTAGTAAGATATCGAATTCATTCAACTTACCTATTTACCTGTTTATTTTAAACAAGAATTTTAAAAATTGAAAGAAAAACAATTACTGTTTTTAATCAAAATATAAGAAATTATCATTTCTTTGATGTGAAATAAAATGTATGCTCTAGTTATGAGTATAGCCCAAGCTAAGTATTAGGGGTAGGCATAATCGAATGACGGTTATCGGATCATTCGATTATTTCAATCATTCGAATTAATCGATTATTGGATTAATCGGTTCGGAGAAACGAATGATCATTCGAACTGAATTGAGAACGATAATCGAGAGATTATAAGGAGCTCGGATAATCGAACAACCTTTTTTTTTTTTTTTTTTTTGCTTATCACATAAATTATATGCATATTTGCACCTAGACTCATCATAGAGACAGGAAATAGTGGCATATCGTCTCTGTTGCATATTAATAATTCGATTATGCCCACCCCTACTAAGTATAGTCCAATATCATCTACCGTCATTAGCCATCTGCTTGCCAATTGCTCGATCCCTCGCTGATACGAGTCTTTGAAGTGAATATCAAAGAACTCTTGCACCGCAATGTCAACTTCCGCAAAATTATTGAATTGTTCCCCTTGAAAAAAATGGACCGTGGATCGAAATAAATAGTAAATCGATGATGGAAGGTCTGTACTTTCTGGTGAATGAGGCAGGCGTTTAAACATTTCTTTTCTTTGGTTCAACGAAAAGGGTGATTATCTTGTTCTCGTACAATATTTTCAGTTGAAATAGAGATCCATCAGGGAGATATTTGTAATTAATAACAGCTTTGAAAATCCAAAAAAACATAAAGCATGTTGTTGTTTTTTTTATTTTCCCTTACCATATATGAAATATATAGTAAAGGAAAGTATTGCGATCGAGAAAATTTTCGAATTCCAGCTTTCAGCGGAAATACACGTTTTAGGGTCTCCTGTGTCCAAATGACCAAGTCCCGCAAAAAGGTCTGTGTGTGTGGTAAGTCAAGCGCAGAAACAAAACGTCGAATGAATCTGAAATTTCATATTTAATACAACAAATCGCCCGAGATATTACAGAAACTTTTTCACTTTATACCTTGGATTTTGCACCTTTTTTCGATTTTCTTAAAAACGGCTTATTAAACTCGTTATATTGATGTAAAATTGAATGGGATTTAACATTATGTAGTTTTCATTCTGATTGAAATAGTCTGACAGGGCTTAAATGCCGATATTTTAAATTTTCGTTCTCTAAAGTACCTTTGTAATTTTGTAAATTCTATTAAAATAACCATATCATATTTTTAGCATTGATAAATAACAGCTAAATACGCATGTTTAGCGAATTTATAAACAAGTAAATGAGGAAAGTGCAAACAATTTTTTTTTTTTTTTTTTTGAACTCAAGAACAGTTATATCCTCACACCAGACTGAAAAGAGAAGAAACTGCTCGCAGATACCGATTGTTACAACACTTACTTGACAAACGTTCAAAGCTTCCAATCTACTACAAAAAACTAATTTATATTGCCATTATTAGACCTATTTGGGCATATGGTATTGAGCTATGGGGATCCACCAAGCCATCAAATTCCTCCCGCATCCAATCCTTGCTATCCAAAATCCTCCGACAGATCCTAAATGCTCCGTATTTTGTCACTAATAATACTATCCACAAAGACCTGAATATTCCGTTAGTTGCAGACTTAACCAGAACTAGATATACCTCCTTCAATTCCAAACTACCAGCCCACTCAAACCCGCTTGTCCGTATCCTCTCATCTCCATCTATTCCTGATAATCCTCGGAGGCGCCTGAAAAGACGGTGGCCTCGTGAACTGCTAATGACATAAGCATTGAAGTGCTACCGCTGGGTAGCCACTTCACAAGACTTTATCAAGCCAATTGTTACTTTTTTTTCACATTTACTTGTTGTATTTTTCCTATACAGTTGTAAATATCAATTAATAAATAAATAAAAAAAAAAATAAAAAAGAACAGTAATATACATGTATGATATACCGTTGGAAAGCTAAAGATTTTAGAAAAAATATTATCTTATATGGAAAATTGTAAAAGTTTATAAAGAGTGATGAAAAGCCGATAAAATAAACAGTCGTAGAATATAATAATATAGATGATTTAATATAACACATGTTTCTATAAAAATTCAATTTAAATAATTCTTAAACAATTTATTTTCGTTTATAAATTTTTTTTTAAATTCTTGAATTGATACCAGATTTTTTTTTTTTTTTTTTGCAGCTTTGAAGATGGCTCACATGTCTGAGCCGAAACATCGGCAAAAAAAAATTCTTTACTAAGCTCCTGATTATTTCTACATATTACCGCATTAACAGTACAGTATATGTCGATAAATAATATAATTAAAAATAACATGTATAAAGCTGTTGTTCAAATAAGATATTAGCCGTAGACGCCGTGGGTGGATGCCAGACTACAAAAAACAAACCCCGGGCTGAGTTAAGTAGACTGCGTAACGCGGTTGCAGAGAGCCATCCTCCCTTTTTTATACCCTCCTCTCCAGGGTCCTTTCCATTCTTCACTGCGTCTTTCTTCTCTTATTGTCTCCCTACCGTGTTATATTACAATATTACCTAATAAATAATAATCAATTTTAATTTTACCACCTTGAATAATAAATAGTCGAACGTGTGAATAAAATAAAAGATGAGGTGATTCGGGTGGCGGTCAAAAATTATTAAAATATCTGGTACGCGCAACACACAAATTTCGCTTACCTCCGTTGTTGAAATCAATTTAAAATTTTCTTAACAATTTAATTTAATTGTTTTACTTTCATTTACTATATATATTAAGGGAAATTATTGCGATCGTGAAAATTTTCGAATTCCAGTTTTCAACGGAAATACACGTTTTAGGGTCCCCTGAGTCCAAATAACCAAGTCCCGCAAAAATGTGTGTGTGTGTGTGTGTGTGTGTGTGTGTGTGTGTGTGTGTGGTAACTCCCGAGCGAAAACCGTAAGTCTTATGAAACTGAAATTTTATATTTAAGACAGCTAAACGCCCGAGACGTGACAAAACTTTTTTCATTAAAATGAGCTTACCAGAAGAGACACTTTATACCATGCATTTTGCACCTTTTTTCGATTTTCTCGAAAACGGTTCCGACGATTTTGATTAAACTCGCTATATCGATGTAAAATTTAATGGGCTTTAATATCATGTAGGTTTTATTTGGATAAAAATGGTCTGACAGGGCTTAACTACCGATATTTCAAATTTTCTTCCACTAAAGTACCATTAATTTTGTAGATTCAATAAAAATAACTATATTATCTTGTTAACGCTGATGAAAAACAGATAAATATATAAATTGAATAAATTCGATACCCAACTATAGGAGAAAACAGAAAAAATATTTTTTTTATGCAATTTTTCGTTTTTGAACATAAGAGCAGTAATATACATGTATGATATACCGTTAGAAAGCTGAAGGTTTTAAGAAATATATTATCTCATACACAAGCTTTTAAAAGTTAATAGAGAGTGATGAAATGAACATAAAACTAACTGATTATTTTAGATAATAATATAATAGATTTTTTAATGAAACTCATGTTTCTATATAAATTCAATTTAATTAATTCTTTAATAGTCTTACGTATTTTTATCTCTAACTGTTTTTGAAAATTCTTTCATTGATTTTAAAAATGGAGGTAAGTGAAAGTCGTGTGTTGCCCGAACCAGATTTTTTAAATACAGTTAGAGTAAAGATAAATTTCTAAAGAATTATTTACATTTAATTTTAATAGAAACGTGTGTTTTATTAAATAATCTATTATATGCGTCAATCAGTTAGTTTTATCAGCTTTTCATCACTCTCCATTATCTTTTAAAATTGTGTGTTTAAGATGATAATTTTTCTAAAGTCTTTAGCTTTCCAACGATATATTATACATCCATATTATTTTTTTATGTTCAAAAACACGAAAATTGTATAAAATAAATATTTTTGTCTCCATTCTCCTTTGGTTAAATACAGTATTTGTTAAAATTATACATTTGTCCGTTTTTTATCAGTGCTAAAAAGATGTATAGTTATTTTTATAGAATCTAAAAAATTAAAGGGAATCGCAATACTATAATTAATGACAAATTAATACAATTAACTATCCCAATACTAAACGATGGGCAGTTTTACATCATGTGTTTAGTCTATCAGCTAATTTTCTAGATGTATTAAACAATACAGCTGTAAATATCAATAAATAAATGATAAAAGAAAAAAATAATTATATACAGTTAGAGATGAAATTTTTTTCAAAGAATTTATTACATTAAGATTTGATAGAAACATGTATTTACTAAATAATCAATTATACTACTATTTTTATCGACTTATCTCTCTCCATTAACTTTTGTGTATAAGATAATATTTTTCTAAAAACATTAGCTTTCCAACGGTATGTCATACATCTATATTACTATTATTAAGTTCGAAAAAAAAACAAAAAAAAAAAACGATGCAAATTATTACACAATGGTTTATTATTACCAAATAACAATATTAGGGTGCAACTGTTCATAAAGCATTAGATAGACATTTAAGTAATATAAATAATTCAAAGGAAAATAGCATATCACCACTGCTAATTTCAAAACGCTGTATCTCTGCGATTTCTTAACCGAATTAGATGATTCTTTTTTCATTTTGTATGATATTGTTGGGATTTATTTATTAATTAATTCAGACTAAAGGATTTCTTTTATTCGGACTATACGCGTATTAAAAATAATAAACCAAAATTTACAAAAAAAAAAAAAAAAATGTTTGTTCTTTTCTCCTATAGGTGATTATCGAATTCGTCCAACTTATATATTTACTCGTTTTTACAAATGTTAAAACGATGATATGGTTATTATTTTTTTAAATCCTACATCCTACTAAAGCCCATTAAATTCTACATCGATATAGCAAGTTTAATCAAAATCGTTAGAGACGTTTTTGAGAAATTTATAAAAATGTGAAAAATGCTTGGTATAAACTAAAATAAAATGCTTTTAGATTTTTGATAAAAAAGTTGGTGTAACATCTCGGACTTATAAATATGAAATTTCAGTGAATTTCATAAAAAAAAATATAGTCAATTCCAGTTTTCATCATAAATACGCGATTTAAGGTTCTCTGAGTCTAAACATTGTGTTCTTTAAGGTATAGCATAAGAGGATTTAGTCCTACGGAACTAAAATTTCATATTAAAAACAGGCACGTGTCTGAGAAGTTACAGCAACGATTTCATTAAAATTGAAAAACAAAAAAAACAAAGTGTCTCTTAATTCTACGTATTTTGCACGCTTTTACGATTTTCTCGAAAACGGCTCTAAAGGTTTATATTAAACTCACTTTATCTAACTCAATTTAATAGACTTTAATATCATCTAGGTTTCATTTTCATTGAAATGGTCTGACAGAGGTCATTAAAGTGCCGGTATTTTAAATATTCTTCCCGTAAAGTACATTTCATTTTATAGATTCAAAGAAATTAAATACATTATGCTTTTAGCCTTGAAAATAGGTAAATATAACAGTTGACCGAATTCGATAACCAACTAAGTAAGAAAAGAACAAAAATATTTTTTTATCAATTTTTTTTTTAAATATAAGTATATAAATTGACTATATAAGTTATATAACTATAAATTAATTTAAAAGTTTTCAAACTGATCTTAACAAGAGAGGTAAAGTAAAGTTGTGTGTTGTGCGCACCATATTTGGTAAAAATATACTAAAATTGATTACAAATATCAATATATAAACGCGTGGGTTCTAACCCCTTTCAGCTTTCTGGTTACACCATCATAAGTAACGCTGCATTCTTGACCTCATTAACTCAATGACCATGCAATCTTACGTTGCCAGGACATCTTGATGATTTTATGGTTAAACAAAAAATCTGGTGAGCTGCACACAACAACCGATTATCAATATTTTTAAAAATAAATTGGTCAATAGGACAAAACTGGATTAATTTATTATTTTTTTCCACTGCTGCTAGGAGATTTAATTTTCCCATCTGAAGAAAAACTTGATTGGAATTTATTTTACTTCAGGAAAGAATTTCCTAAATGATAACGTGTCAAAAACAATCTCTTTGTTATTAGGAATTATTGGAAACCAAAGATCGCAATTTCATTTATATATAGAGAGAACAGAATAGAAGAATTAACACGTACGGCTGATTTTAAATGAAGTCCTACTTTTTTTTTTTTTTTTTTTTTTTAACTTAATATTTTTTTATTTGCACCTGTATATGCTACAATCAGCAAATGAGTTATAAATGATAAACATAGCATGGGTTGGCATGAGGGAGATAGTACCCAGTGGTGCGTCCTCCTGACATTCAAAAACAAACTATTTTTTCAGGCTAGGAGGTCCCTCATCCAACTCCTTTTCAGCCTACGCCGAGTTATGTATGGTATGTCAGTTGTTGCCATGTTTTGTACAAGTTTGTTTCTATGTCCATTTAGTTTGTCGTGAAATCGTTTGTAAGTCAGTCGAATGTGGTTTATTGTAGTTGTAATACGTAAGGCAGTGTGTAGGGTATCGTTTGATACATATGGTGGTGAGTTCATTGCTAGTCTTAAAAATTGCGATTGAAAGGTTTGTATTTTCCGTATATTTGGCAAGCCTAAGTCCATATTGGTTTTAATAAATAACTGTAAACATTCAGTTTCTGTCTGGTGGATAATTTAGAACGTCTATGTAATATTGAATATAATAGTCTAAGTCGAAAGTTTAGCGTTTTACGTTTTGTCTTAAAGTGTGGGCCCCATGTCAATCTTTTGTCAAATATTAGTCCTAAGTAAGTTACTGTATTTGTTTGCGGTAAAGGGAAGTCCTACTTTATACCATGCATTTAGCACCATTTAAAGTTTTTCTCCAAAATGTCTTTAATGATTTTGATTAAACTCATTATACCGATGTCAAATTTAATGGGCTTTAATATCATGTAGGTTTCATATTGATTGAAATAGTAAGACAGGGCTTAAATACCGATATTTAAAGATTTATTCCTCTTAAGTACCTTTAATTTCATAGATACGAAAAAAAATTAACCATATCACCTTCTTAGCATTCATAAAAAATGGGGTATATATAAAATATAAATAAATTTGATAAGCAAATGAAGGAAAAAGAACAATATTTTTTAATATAGAAGAATAATATACTACTGGAAAAAAAAAAAAAGAATTTAGAAAAAATGTTAAATACAAAGTTATTTAATTGATTTTAACTACGGAGATAAGTGAGAGTCGTGTGTTGTGTGTTGCGTGCGCATGATTTTTTTTTTTTTACAGTTGTGAATCTCAATAAATGTAAATTATCCGACTGGATGAAGACTTGGATTGAAGTTGCGGTAGACTTTCTCCAGTAGAAAACGGCGTGCCTTACAGACTCCAGACTCCAGCGAGAGACATCAAAGACTACCTGGATGGTTTAAATCTTCCGCATACCAAACACTCGTCCCACAGGCATCTGCATTTTAAATGCCTAATTTTATCTCATTCCGTCTCCCAACTTGTTAATTCACGAATGCCGAACCATTTGGTAGGCATAAAATAAATTAAGTTGTTCCCAAATTAAAAAAAACAACAACATAATAATCTTACAGAATAAAGTTTTACAACTTCATTAATTACTAATAATTGTTATTAAACATTTTACTCCGTTTATATTGTTATATGTCACGGAGAGTCTGAAAATCAATTCTCAACACGTTTTGTCCCAGAATGATCTTAAAGCGGTTTAGACTGATCGGTTACTTAAAGATGTATCATTGCTATTATGTTATTATTATTATATTTTAAGTAGTTATTTAAGTATATCTTGAATAAATATGAACATTTATTTATTAATTAATTATTAATGTATGCTGGATATAGATTTATTATTTGGGCTAGCTTCGTTTATATAGAGATAGCCCTGAAGGCAAATAAATAAATTATTATTATTGAAATCGTTTAAATACTATTTTTACAACAATATATATATTATATATATATATATATATATATATATATATATATATATATATATATATATATATATACATATACATATATTGGATCTATACTGTTGATAATTTAAGTTATATATGGGTCTCGTAAATAAACTAATTTAATTAGGCTAAGTTTCGAGAATTTATTGATCTCATACTCATCTCCTAGCGGTGAAAACATAGATCTGAATATAATTTTATTTACATATTTAGAGAGTATAGAGAGGGTGAAATTGTTTTTGTGAAATCACGGTGTATGTGTTTATAGTTATTTGAATTTATATTTGTTCTAACATTAATGAATTTTTGACCAGAATTATTATTTAAAATATATATTGTTCTCAAACAAGGTTACTAGAAGTGTCTTGTGTGGCTGGCTCTCACCAGTGATGCGGCTGAGAGGGAGGCGCTGGGATCCTTTGGACTCTGCTTGTCCTTCCACAAGTGGGGGGACAAGCCCCGTCCGGGGTTCCCGAGCTGATTGTAAATATTGTACATAGGTATGAATGTAACATATTTTGTTTATTTATTTGTTAACTTTATTTATTTGTATTTATTTTGTCTACAAATTTTGTTATTGTATAAGTTTATTTATTTTGATTTTATTTTATGTAACTTGACTTTCCTTTTGTTTATATTGTAAATATTGTATGAATGAGATCCTGTAGCACTATTATTATTGTCTATTATGACAAATTGTAATAAATACGAATAAAAAAAAAAATAAATAAATAAAATAAAAAAAATAAAAAAAAAGAAAAAAAGAAGTGTCTTAGAAGAAGTGAAGTCAGGGAATTAATCCATTTAAAGCATAATTAATACCTAATTTATTGAAAAACTAAGAATTTACGATGAAATTATCAATTAGTTCTTAAATAATCAAGAAAACTTAATTGGCGCCCTAACAATCCATGATAAAGCTAATTAAACAATCCAATAACTGCTTAATTTAATGATGATTATATTAATTCATTACTAGGGGTTTACCTGTGATGTAGTCCCTAGTATAAAAGTCTTATAGGCACAAGGATGAGAGTTCTAACCCAGTAAATAGTTCTAGGATATTTTTAAGAGAGTAAAAAATTGTTGATAATTCTGTCCAGTGGAGAGATCATAAAACAATGTTTCTGTGCCTGTGCGATGTCAGATACTCCTCAAAGATCCCTATGATAATTAAATCTGCATAGCCTAAATTTAGGACTCCCACTGAAACACCGTCCTATTAGTCACAGTAGCTAAAGTGACGTTAAATGAATAAACAAACAAAAAGTAACTTTTGAATAGAAATGTAATTTTAAAACATGTTTTTTAATAGAATCTGTGCGTATTAGAATAGAAATATGACAAAATATCAATATCATATCACAGAAGAAGGATATTTTGGACACTTTCATAGGATCTGCCCGATTTAAATATTTTAAGGACATGCACGTTTTAATTGATGCATTTATTAAAAATCTGGTGCGGGTAACACACGACTTTCACTTACCTCCGTTTTTAAAATCTGAAAAGAAAAAAAATTGAAATGTCACCTATATATACGCCCATGACTCATTTTCTTTTAAGTTTTTTTTTTTTTTATTTATTTAAATATTTTATTGATATTTACAACTGTACATACAATATATACAACAAGTAAATGGGCTAATTGACACTTATGGGCGTGATAATGTCTTGTGAAGAAACTACCCAGTGGTAGCACTTCAAAGTCAATTTAATTAAAGTAGGTCTCGAGGCCATCGTCTTTTCAATCGCCTCGGAGGGTTGTCAGGAATAGATGGGAATGATAAGTTGCGTACAAGAGGATTCGTGTGGGTTGGGAGTTTGGAATGAAAAGAGGAGTATCTGTTTCGGGCTAGTTCTGCGACAAATGGGGTATTTAGGTCATTATGGATGATTTTATTCGTAACGAAATAAGGAGCATTTAGGATTTTGCGAAGGATTTTGGATTGTAGGGATTGAATACGAGAGGAATTAGATGGTTTAGTAGAGCCCCAAAGCTCGATTCCATATGTCCAGATGGGTCTGATGATGGTAACATAAATGAGCTTTTTGTAATAAATTGGAAATTTGAACGTTTGTCTAGTAAGTGTTGTAGTAATCGGTATCTACGGGCAGTTTCTTGTCGTTTAAGTCGCGTATGGGGATTCCATTAAGACGTTTGTCAAGATGGAGTCCTAGGTAACGGATTTGTTCAACAGGTTTTTTTTTATTTATTTATTTATTTTTTTTTTTTTTTAAGTTAGAGACAAATATGTAGAGAGTTTTAGAATTAAAAAAACACAATAAAGAAAAATAACAATTTATCCATATACAGAAGTCACAAATTCTTCATAAACTCTTCTAGTTGTAATTTTCCCTATTACGTTTCGATTAAGTTTCAAGATACCAACACATTAATACAGAATATGGCCACTACTGAAATTCCTCACAACTTCCACCGAAGGCTGAAAAGGAGCTGGATGAGAGACCTCGTGTCATGAACAGAAAACAGGAATCAAGTCAGGAAGAGATAACGCTGGGTATTACTCTATCCCTCAAGCTTACCAGGTAAATTAAAGACATGCATTCACTCAAAAAAATTTCCTATACACCCAAATATGATTGAATTAATGCTTATATAAAAAATCTGGTGCGGGCAACACACGACTTTCACTTACCTCCGTTTTTAAAATCGATTAAGGAATTTTAAAATACAGTTAGAGATAAAAATACGTGAAACTATTAAATAATTAATTAAATCGAATTTATAAGAAACATGTGTTTTATTAAAAAATCTATTATATTATTATCTAAAATAATCGCTTAGTTTCATCGGTTTTTCATCACTCTCTAATAACTTTTACAAGCTTGTGTATCAGATAATATTTTTTCTAAAATCTTTAGCTTTCCAACGGTATATTTCACAAGTATATTATTGTTCTTATGTTCAAAAACAAAAAAATGCATTAAAGAAATATTATTTCAGTTTTCTCCTTTAGTTGGGTATCGAATTCATTCAATTTATATATTTACCTGTTTTTCATCAGCGTTAACAAGAAAATATAATTATTTTTATTGAATCTACAAAATTAAAGGTACTTTAGATAAAGAAAATTTAAAATATCGGCATTTAAGCCCTGTCAGGCCATTTTAATCAGAATAAAACCTACATGATATTAAAGCCCATTAAATTTTACATTGATATAGTGAGTTTAATCAAAATCGTCGGAACCGTTTTTGATAAAATCGAAAAAAGGTGCAAAATGCATGGTATAAAGGGGCTCTTCTGGTAAGGTCATTTTGATGAAAAAAGTTTTGTCTCGTCTCGGGCGTATATTTGTCTTAAATATGAAATTTCAGTTTCATAGGACTTACCGTTTCCGCCCGGGAGTTACCACACATACACACAGACCTTTTTGCGGGACTTGGTTATTTGGACTCAGGAGACCCTAAAACGTGTATTTCCGTTGAAACTGGAACTCAAAAATTTTCACTATCGCAATACTTCCCCTTACTATATATACTAAGTGAAAGTAATATAAGTAGACAAAACATTTTATGACTTTAATACGAAACCATATTTCAATGTTACTATTTGTATTAAAAAAACATTTTACTCCATTTTGAATGCTTTAATAACTAGTAAGGAAATGAGACGATCATAAACTAACGGAATACTTGCATAGCCAATGAGTTTTGAATAAGTAAATATTTCCCATACATAATACATAAGGTTAAGAAACCCGCGGTCAAATAGATTTTATGACCTCTTCATAGGATTATAGTCATCTCAAAAGGAGAAAGGCTATGCGTGTAGTTACGAAGGAAAAAAAAAAATATGCGAAAAAATCTGGAGTTCATTGATTATGCAAAACGATGAGCTGACGTGTGTCGTGCAACTAAGTGCACATGTTAATTTAGGGTTTTATGCATTTTATGAGCCTTGTGGGTCATAAACATGGAGATGAAACAAGGTTTCGAGAAAGATCACGAGGTTTTTATGGTTTTATTTTTTATTTGTTCATTCATTATATTACAAGAAATATCATAACAACTGTATTTTTGATATTTATAATAGAAAAAGTCCGGTGCGAATAACATACGACTTTCCCTTACTCCCAAGTTAAAATCAATTTAATAATAATAATAATAATAGGCTTAGCGAACCCGAAGGTTCGATGCCGATACCACCAAATTCCGCCTACACAGACTCGTCCAATGTTCACCATTCAAGCCCAAGCTCCCGAGATCAGCCTTAACGCAATCCTCCCATCTCCGCTCCGGCCTACCTTTCGGACGCCTACCAGTCGGATCAGCAAATACCAACTTTCTCGGAATCCGCTCGTCATCGAGCCCAACAACTTTACTCGCCCATTTGAGTCTCCGCGATGCAATCAGCTCAATTATATTCACACGATACAAGTTTCGCAATTCCACGTTGTGCGACCTTCTAAACTCCCCAGTGGCCTCATCTCTCTTCGGACCAAATATTTTACGCAATACCTTATTTTCGAAAACCTTAAGCCGTTGTTCATCCTTCAAAGTAAGCGGCGCACGTTTCACATCCGTAAAGAACCGTCGGAAGAATAGTAGTTTTATAAATTCAAACCTTTAAGTTTTTAGACAGAAGCCGCGAACTAAGTAACTTAACAGCTGAATAATAACACGCATTTCCCACCTTTAACCGGGACTTTATTTTTTCCCGGATTTCATTTTTTCTTGTTATCATTGAACCTAAATACTTGAATTTCTCCACGTGTTCAAAAGTATCACCTGATACACCAATATCACCAAGATCGACACCGTTTCTGCTACTAATCATATATTTCGTCTTATCGGTATTTAATTCGAGTCCTATTTCTTTACCGGTTTTTATTAACACACTTGTATTTAGTTGTATGGTTTCCGTGTCTTCACCTAGCAGTACCAGATCATCGGCATACCCCAAAAACGGAATCTTGTCACCCATATTTAAGCCTTTCTCGGTACACATCACCTTTTCTATGACATATTCTAAAGCTATATTAAATAACACAGGTGAAAGGGAGTCACCCTGTTTCAAACCCGATCGCACCTCAAATCTCTCGGAGTAATTATGACCGATTCTAACTTTATGAAATGTTTCCGACAAACACATCTCTACTAGGTTTACTAACTTTCTAGGTATTCCCTGTTCAATCATGATGTTAAAATCAATTTAAGAACTTTTAAATGAAATCAGAGTTGATGAAGTTTAAATAATTACATTAAATTGCGATGGCAACATCTATTTTAGATTAAATAATTTAACAATAGAAATTATTATCTAAAACAATAACTTTTCATTACTACCCATTATAGAAATTTCTAAATTTTTTTTTTCTAAAATATTACTATTCTCATATTCGGAAAAATAAAATTACTTAAAAAAAAGTTATCACTTTTTTTAAATTATTCTATTATAAAGATTATTTTAATATAAATTAGGTCATTTTGGAACGATCTCTTCTTTTGACATACATTCATTTATAGGTAAGGAGGTATGGTGGAGTGGGACTAAGGTTCAAACTCCAGTCAACTCCTAGCCTTGTGTAAATTGTGAATAGAATATGGATATTTTAAAGAAAATGTTAAAGTTGTAACAACCAATTTAAAAAAAAAAAAAAAAAAAAAAAGTTGACCATTATTACAATCAAATAAGGATTTTCAATAAAAAAATTTTTTTTCACAAAATTGGGAGATTTTTTTATGTAAGTAGAGATGTAATACTGTTTAAATTGTTATATTGTGATAATGAATTGATTAAATTGTGTATATTGTGTTTGTTGAATGTTTTAAATTAATTTAATTTTGAATTAAGTCTTGGAATTTGTAGTATACAGGGCGATTTTAATTCTGCAATTATCTACTGTAGTTCTAGGAATTTATTTAAATCGCAATTTTAAATGCAATATCTACCTGGTAGGTGGCAATTGGATATTTTTTAAACCAAAAAAATCTTATTTATGCATCCTTGTACGGACTGGATACCGAAACTGTGCGATGTCAGGTACTCCACTATGAAGCATCGTCCGAGTACCAAAGCAGTGAAAGCAAAGTGACATTATTGAAACAAAATTAAATTTATAAAACCTGTTAATAAATCATCTCAAAAACTATTCTTAAGTACTATGGAAATCTCGTATCGTATCAACAGACAGTGAATTAAACATTTCATATTCATACATTATTTCTCTTCCCATTAACAGTTATTAGTAGTTTCAAAAACAATCATACTAAGGACTAAAAGACATATCGCATTAGAACATCGAGTATTGCCTACTTTTTCTAGGTGTTATTGTAAATTTGACAGAATAAATTAGGATCTGGCACTGGATAATAGGTTTATTATAATAGTAATTTTAGTTACTATAACCATAAACTCATACATGTAAATTTAAAAAAATTTTATTCCGGGATATCAGTCCCCTAAGAATAATATAAAAGAACATTTTTTAAATTACTCTTCTGGCTATGTAAAGTTTATAATATTATATACATCATTTAAATACATAATGAACAGAAAATAATGTTTAATTTATATATTTGCACAAAGGTAATATTGCTACTTTAATGAATTTTAAATAAAAAAACACAAATACTTAAGCAATAAAAAAATTAGATAAAAATTGAAGAAAATAAAAATTGATTAAAGTTCATAGAGGCTACACAGTTAACAGTTCAACTAAACAAAGGCACTGCAGATTGATATTCTAGGAGATAGATGAATAGTTCATGTTTAAAGGTAGCTAAGGATTGAGATGGACGAATGGGCTTTGGTAAGGAATTTCAGAATAAGGGTGCACGAATGACATAGGATGTCTTAAAGGAAGTTGTTTTATGAGAGGGAATGAGCAGGCTCAAAGGCTGGGATCTTGTGTTGATTCAATATATGTAAATTTAAATAAAAATGAATTTCTGAATGGCAACTCCGTGGGGTAGAGGCTAGTTTAAATATAACATGATCGTCATTGTTTTTTTAAAATGATTTCAAGTTACAAAAAACCTTCCTCTTTAGAATATAGAAGGACTTATTACTAAAACTGTTTGATTAAATTAAAACATAAAACTTATCGAATAGTTATGGGTATGCCTACTTTTCTTGGTGTCATATTGTGAATTTGACAGTATAAAATTCGTATCTGACACACTATTTTTTGTGGATTAGAATAGTAAAAAGAGTTACTGATAGACCATAAACTTATATATATAAATTTAAATGAAAAGAATGTATAAATGGCAACGCCGTAGAGTATAGGTTAGCCTTAGTGGGAAAGTGACTTCTACTTGCACTGTAAAACGTATGTATTTTGATTTAAATAAAGAAGTTAAAAAAAAATAAAATAATAATACATGATCGTTATTGGTTTTTTAAACAGGATCTGAAACTGAATAACAACGCAATTCGTTGTAGATGATATAAAATAGTATACAGAGTGACTGATGGACCAATAGCATAACTTTACGTATTAGAGTTACTGATACCATAAACTGATATATCACTGATATTGGGGAAAATGGCTATAGTGTTGGAATTTGAAGTGTATTTTTTAATGGTAGTAAAAAATCCTTAAGCATTCTATCGGAGGAAACGTAAAAAGGTGGTTCTAAGCCTGTGCGATGTCAGGTACTCGTTAAAGATCTCTATTGTAATACCTAGATAGACAAAATTTAGGACTCCTATTTTTCTACGTTCTTCTTTAGAACATAGAAGGGACATATTACTAAAACTGTTTGAATAAATTAAACATAAAACTTATCAAATATGGGTATGCCTACTTTTATTGATGTCGTGTTGTGAATTTGACAGAATGAAATTCGTATCTGACACTTGTGGATTAGAATAGAATAAAGAGTTATTGTTAGACGGTGGTGTGATTATACATATTATAGTTACTCTGACCATAAAATGATATATGTAAATTCAAGTAAACACTAAATCAAATATTCGTTTGTAAAGTCTCGGATTATTATTAGTATAATATATAGTGATATAGCATAATATAATATAATAAATAATGGTATATATAAAGTGACTACCTGTTGTGACACGGACAGAGATTTGTGCGTGTAATTAGAGACGACACAGGCGGACGTGGATGCGGTGGTGGGGGCCGGGAGTTGGCGATGCGGGAGCTGGGCTCAGACTGCCTCGCTCTCCCTCGGGTAGCGGGTAATTGCGGAGGCCCAATTATCTCCCTGTGGGAACTGCACGGTAGCTCCCTTAGGCCACGCCCACTGCCTCCCATTGGCCGCCGCTCGACCAATGGCAGCCCTTCCAGGCCTTTCCCACGCCCCCACTCCTCCCCCACGGCCGCCTCCCACCCGCGAGGCTAATATCGTAATTAGGCGCTCCCCCACCCAAAGATGTGCCCCCGGGTGCTAGGTTTCGGCAGGCCCAACTATAAAATACTGCCCACCGCAATCCTAATAACTTGGGGCCAGTTACCGGCGGTCTACCATATACCACCTTCCTACTTCTATTCCTTACCGTCTTTCGTTTTTTTTTTTTCCTGATAGTGCTTCCAATTCCTACCTTAAAACTGCTGGTTTCGCCCCTAGTCTAACCCTTAACTTAACATTGGAAAAGGGGAAAGATTTAGAGGTGGAAGAATTTTGATCATTGATTATGCAACTGTAACTATACAACTAGGGAATACATAGAAAGTAACTCCCTTTCACCTGTTTTATTTAATATAGCTTTAGAATATGTTATAGAAAAGGTGTTGTGTACCGAGAAAGGCTTAAATATGGGTGACAAGATTCCGGTTTTGGGGTATGCCGATGATTTGGTACTGTTAGGTGAAGACACGGAAACCATACAACTAAATACAAGTGTTTTAATAAAAACCGGTAAAGAAATAGGACTCGAAATAAATACCGATAAGACGAAATATATGATTAGTAGCAAAAACGGTGGCGATCTTAGTGATAAATTGATATATCAGGGCATACTTTTGAACACGTAGAGAAATTCAAGTACTTAGATTTAATGATAACAAGAAAAAATTGAATCCAGGAAGAAATAAAGTCCCGGTTAAAGGCGGGAAATGCGTGTTATTCAGTTGCTAACTAACTTAGTTCGCGGCTTCTGTTAATTTATAAAACTATTATTCTTCCGACGGTTCTTTACGGATGTGAAACGTGGCCGCTAACTTTGAAGTATGAACAACGGCTTAAGGTTTCCAAAAATAAGGTACTGCGTAAAATATTTGGTCCGAAGAAAGATTAGGCCACTGGGGACTTCAGAAGGTTGCACAACGCGGAATTTTGGAGCTTGTAACCTGTGAATCGGTGAGGAACGGATTCTGAGAAAGTTGTTATTCGCTGAATCGACTGGTAGGCGTCCGAAAGGTAGGACGAAGCGTCGATGGGAGGATTGCGTTAAAGCTGATCTCGGGGACTTGGGCTTGAACGGTGAACATTGGACGAGTCTGTGCAGCCGAAGTTTGGTGGTATTGGCATCGAACCTTCGGGTTCGGTAAGCCTATTATTATTATTATGCAACTGTGGCTGATCGTACGATTTTACAATGGCTTATTTAAAATTTGCCTATTTAGGTTTTATTTTATAAAGCTTCCAGTTCCAACTTTAAAACTTTTAGTTTCGCCCCTAGCCTAACCCTTAACACAACAAGGGAAACGGTTATATTCGTGAAAAAAGAGGAAAGACGGAGAGACTTTTTTTATAATTATCGATATCTACAAATGTACATGGTGTAATGTTCTTGTTTGTCCAAGGTTTGCGGACCTGACGGGCGGATTTATGAAGTAAAGAAGTGATCCATTAACAAAATTTTAATAATCTGCGAACATTTAGACAGTGGTTAACTAGTCATTTTTCACTCAAACCAATATACATCCTAACCGGTGAGTCCTATCGAAAAATGTCATATATAATGTAATATAAAAAATATTCTCTATTTTTGTCATAGGAGAACTGTGCTGGCTCAACTATCAAATACTGTCTTCCAAAATAGTTATTTTTTTTTTCCTGACAGAGCCTTTGATTCCTACCTTGAAACTGCTGGTTTCACTCCTTGTCTAACCCTTAACGCAACATAGGAAAATGTCATAGGCGTAAAAAGAGATTTTTTATTATTATTAATATTTATAGTAGAGTAGATAGCATAACAGCCTTTTATGCCTAAGTTTGCGGGTTCGAACATGGCAGATATCTCTAAGATTTTTTAAGGCAGTTAAAAGCCCTTGGTCATGATCTTTTGGACGGGCCATAAAATTATTGTCCTGAGTCTGTGCGATGTGCGTTAAATGGTACAAGAAAGATTCCTATCCGAATTAAACCTGAATATAATGCCACTTTAGCAACTTGATTTGGACATCTGCCGGTTTTGAAACATATTCCAGTAATTTATGTCCACTATATACTACCTATTCAGTTCAATTCCTCACCGACTTTCAATGTTTTTTCTTTTTTTTTTGGGGGGGATGGGTGGGGAGAGTGATAAGATTCAAAGCATTAGCTGATTTCGATCATGTTGTTTATTTATTTAACGTCACTTTCATGCGAATGTGGCTATAAAAGCGATAGCAAGAATGCCAGTCCTAAATTTTGCCTATCCTGTTTTTTTTAAGGAAAGGGTTCTTTATGGAATATCATGGCATTGCACAGGCTTAGGACTACCGTTTTCGTCCCCTCCAAAGGACCTTTATTCCATTTGAAACTGGGTTTGATCCCGCTACCTTAGATATATAAGGCTATTAAGCAGGCAACGACAATACAAGCGAACCTATAATTAATATTTACAAAAGACAAAAAAATGTTCTGATAGTTTCGACTATCCGCCACAATTCTAATAACGTTTAGCCTCTCACTGACTGCCTACCATATACCCGTTTTCTACTTCTATTCCTTACCGTCTTTCGGTTTTTTTTCCTGATATAGCTTCCAATTCCTACCTTAAAACTGCTGGTTTCGCTCCTCGTATAACCCTAACAGGCTTTTATGTCTAAAGTAGCGGGTTCGAACACGCAGATATCCCTAAAGTTGTTTAAGGCAGTTAAAATCCCTTGGTCCTGATCTTTTGGACAGGACATAAAATGACCTGAGCCTCTGCGATGTGTGTTCCTCTCTACAAGAAAGATCCCTATCATTATTAAACCTGGTTAGACAAAATATAAGTTTGCCACTGTAGCAACTTCCAATTAGCCACAGTAGCATAAAGTGAAGTTAAATAAATAAATAAAGAAACAAACAAAACAAGTAATTTTTTAAGAAGAGATGTTTAATAATTAACCCTTGTAACAGTCTAAAAAAATATACATTTAATATTGTCCCCCTGACTGGGAATAACAATAGATCGTGGATATGTCTTTTGCTTTCCATAATTAAAATTTGCCTACTTGGATTTAATTAGGGCAGGAATCTTTACCGAGTATCTGACATCGCACATTAAAAGATATAGCCGACAATTTTTTACTCCCTTTAAAAAAATTCTAGATTAAACTCATGAGTTTGAATTATAGAAAGCTATTCTAGCTACTACACCACAGATGGTCATTATTGATATTTAAAACTGTACAAAACGTCGGGTTTTTTTAATGCTATATACCATACACTACCTTCCTACTTCTATTACTTACCGTCTTTCATTTTTTTCCATGATATAACTACCAATTCCGACATTAATACTGCCAGTTTCGCCCCTCGTCTAACCCTTTACACAACATTGGAAAAGGGGAGAGATTTAGAGATGGGAGGCAGAGATTAGGATAATTTTTATTATTGATAATGCTGTTTATTCCTTTAACTTCGCTTTTTTACTTTCACTTACTATATATAGTAAGGGGAAGTATTGCGATCGTGAAAATTTTCCAATTCCAGTTTTCAACGGAAATACACGTTTTAGGGTCCCCTGAGTCCAAATAACCAAGTTCCGCAAAAAGGTCTGTGTGTGTGTGTGTGTGGTAACTCTCGGGCGGAAACGGTAAGTCCTATGAAACTGAAATTTCATATTTAAGACAACTATACGCCCGTAGATGTACAAAACTTTTTTTATCAAAATGAGCTTACCAGAAGAGGCACATTATACCATGTATTTTGCACCTTTTTTCGATTTTCTCGAAAACGGTTCCGACGATTTTGATTAAACTCGCTATATCGATGTAAAATTTAATGGGCTTTAATATCATGTAGGTTTTATTTGGATAAAAATGGTCTGACAGGGCTTAAATGCCATATTTTAAATTTTCTCCCCCTAAAGTACCTTTAATTTTGTAGATTCAATAATAATAACTAGATTATCTTGTTAACGCTGATGAAAAACAGGTAAATAATTAAATTGAATAAATTCGATAACCCAACTAAAGGAGAAAACATAAAAATTTTTTTTAATGCAATTTTTCGTTTTTGAACATATGAGCAGTATTATACATGTATGATATACCGTTGGAAAGCTAAAGATTTTAGAAAAAATATCATCTCATACACAAGCTTTCAGAAGTTAATGGAGAGTGCTGAAAAGAAGATAAAACTAACTGATTATTTAAGATAATAATATAACAGATTTTTTAATAAAACACATGTTTCTATAAAATTCAATTTGATTAATTCCTTAATAATTTCACGTATTTTTATCTCTAACTGTATTTGAAAATTCTTTCATTGATTTTAAAAATGGAGGTAAGTGAAAGTCGTGTGTTGCCCGCACCAGAATTTTACTACTGTGACTATTCAGACGATGATTCAGTGGCAGTATCAAAATTTGCCTATCCAGGTTCAATTATGACAGAAATCTTGGTCAAGTATCTGACATCGCACATCTATACTAATATTATAAAACTAAAGAGTTTGTCTGTTTGTTTGAACGCGCTAATCTCAGAAGCTACTGGTTTGAATTGAAAATTTTTAATATAATGTTGAATAGTCCATTTATCGAGGAAGGCTTTAGGCTATATAGCATCACGCTGCGACCAATAGGTGTGGAGAATCAGTGGGAAATGTGAAAATAGGGAAAATTAACCTCGCATCCAAATTAATCCAAATGATTTACCTGGGGGAGAGTGGTAAGATTCAAAGCATTGGATGATTTCGATCATGTTGTTGTTTATTGATTTAGCGTCACTTTCATACGAATGTGGCTTTAAAAGCGCTGACAAAAATGGCAGTCTTAAATTTTTCATATCCAGTTTTTATAAGGAAAAAAATCTTTATAGAATACCATGATATCGCACCGGCTTAGGACTACCGTTTTAGTCCCCTCCGAAGGACTTTTACTCCATTTAAAACTTCTACAGGGCTTGATTCCGCTACCTTAGATATATAAAGCTATCAAAGCTGGCCACTACACCACAAGCGAACCCATTAGTGATATTTGCACAGACCAAAAAATGAACTGATAGTTTCGACTGCCCCAACTATAAAATTCTATTTTTTTTTGTTTACGAAGTTTTCGTTTTCGCGCTAGACTGACCACATACGAATACAACACACCTTTTTCGGAACATGGTTAGGATATTTGGACCTTATTATATATATATATATATATATATATATGGTAAGTGCATGTAAAAATGAAATAATCTACTTAAAAAAATTTCGTGTATTTTTTAAAACATATTTTTTCCTGATAGAGCTTCCAATTTATACTTTAAAACTGCTGGTTTCATCCCTTTTCTTACTCCTAACAGAACATAGGAAAAAGTCGTTGGCGTAAACTGGGAGGAGCAAAGTGAGTCAGAATTTATTCATTGTTATTGATATTTACAACATTGCGTGGTGTAGTGGATACATAGCAGTCCTCTACTTCCAAGGTAGTGAGTTCGAACTAGGCGGATGGCCATAGGATTTTTCAAAGGGAGTAAAACATCCTTGGTGATGGCGTCCTTTTGAGGGGGCATAAAATGGTGGTTCCAAGCTCGTGCGATGTGAAATGAATTGTCCGATTAGCCAGAGTAGCACAATGTGGCGTTAAATGAATAAACCAATATGTTCAGCAGTCTCCGGCACTCCTCAAGTTGGTCATTTGGAGATCGACATCGAGGACCAAATTATGATGTTTAGCTCGAAACTCTCCATGCTCTTTGAGGAATTGCGATACCCAGTAGTCCGGGAGGAACCATTTGGCTCCATTCCGCAATAGTGTCCTCCCGGATCTTTGTTTTCCATTTATTCACAATCCTCACTCGAAGATTTTCTGGTAGACCTGCCAAGCCTTACCTATTGTACATATCTTAGGTACATATATAAATATATATTTAAAGATATATTTGTACATATCTACATCTTCTCTTAAGATAAGGTCAAGAGGTGCAGCCCCTGCCAAGACCTGCTATACTTCATGGGACTGTTCTTCATCACTTAGGAGGAGTTTATTATATATATATATATATATATATTATATATATATATTATAATATATAATATTATCTAGGCGTTGATGAGCTTAAGGTTTTACAGAAAATCAGAAAGAAGTGGTCTAGATTCAAGTGAGTGGACTGAGGATTAACAACGAACAGCAAAGAAATCATGACATTCTGAAACGATCGGCTTCTGGAATCCTTGTCACTCTCTGCAAGAGCCTGCTTGTCGGTTCCCATAAAGCGCCCCAGGTGCCAATATCTTGCAAGAACAAAAACACCCTCAAGAAAAAAAAACAACAGAAGAGTGGACCGTCCCAGCTCAGATCTGCGAAGAGCGTGCGGTTCATTGTTTTGGCAGAAGATGCCATCCATCAGAGGTGACAGGGGAGGGTCCGGACACCTGTGGCTGCGGGGTCTGCCTCCGCATATCTTCCGGCTAATGAGCTCTGGGGGTCTTCGGCCAGCGGTCACCTGTGTCATCCGCAATTAGCAAGGGTCTTAAGTAAACGTGTATACATCCAGATAATCATAATTATAAGAATACAAAAAATATATATTTATATAATTTTCTCTACGTTTTTGACTACTTCAACACTTACTAGACAAACGGCCAAACCTTCCTCTGAACTACAAAAGGCTCATCTACATGACTATTATAAGACCAATCTAGATTTACGGAGTAGAGTATTGGGGCTCTACTAAACCATCAAATTCTTCCCGCTTTCAATCCTTACAATCCAAAATAAACTTATCCATAAAGACCTTAAATGTTCACTATGTTACTGATTTGGCCCGGACCAGGTATCAATCCTTTCATGACAAACTCCATTCTCACTCTAACCCAGTAGTTTCAATCCTTTCTTCCTCTTCAATTCCGGATAATCCTCCGAGGCGCCTGAAAAGGAGATAGTCCCGGGACCTTCTAGTTTAGAATATGATTGGAGCTTTCCAATGGGAAGATTCTCTACATCTATATCATGTCATTGTATTATATAACTATCACATTTTACTTGATGAATTTTTTTTTGTTAATAAAGTTTTAAATATCAATAAAATGTTTTAATAAATTAATATATATATATTATATATATATATATATATATATATAATTTTATTATTCCTTCTTAAGAAACATATAGCATAACAGCATTCTAAGCCAAAGTTCACGGGTTTGAACCTGTAGGTTAAGATTTTTTATCGGGTGTAAGGAATCCTTAATTATGCTATCCATAGTTATTCTACCTTCGGAGGGAATGTAAAAAGGTGGTCCCGAGTCTGTCCGATGTCGGGTAATTTTTAAAGATACCAATCCTAATAAAACCTGGATAGGCAAAATTTAGGACTTTCATTGTAGCATCGTCCGATTAGCCATAGTAGCATAAAGTGACATTAAACAAATTAACAAACCAGTTAAATATCAATTTAGTTTTGCTTCAAGATCCCCAGAGACACCCCCTACACCGTACAGCAGTTATCAAACTGGGAAAAATTAAGGAAAAATCCCAGAATTTTAAATGGAAGAAGGTAACGAAGGTAATTGTTATTGTTAGGACCTAAGGTTTAAAAGCTATATTAGTTTGAATTAAAACAATTAAATTCACCAATGTCTAAAGGTACATAGATAATTAAAAAACTGGTGCGGGCAACACACGACTTTCACTTACCCCCATTTTTTAGAGATAAAAATACGTGAAACTATTAAGGAATTAATTAAATTGAATTTCTTATAGAAACATGTGTTTCATTAAAAAATCTATTATATTATTATCTGAAAATAATCAGTTAGTTTTATGTTCATTTCATCACTCTATGTTAACTTTTAAAAGCTTGGGTGTGAGATAATATTTTTTCTAAAATCTTTAGCTTTCCAACGGTATATCATACATGTATATTACTCTCTTATGTTAAAAAACGAAAAATTGCCTTAAAAAAATATTTTTTCTGTTTTCTCCTTTAGTTGGGTATCGAATTTATTCAATTTATATATTTATCTGTTTTTCCATCAGCGTTAACAAGATAATATAGTTATTTTTATTAAATCTACAAAATTAAAGGTACTTTAGAGGAAGAAAATTTAAAATATTGGCATTTAAGCCCTGTCAGACCATTTTAATCCAAATCAAACCTAAATGATATGAAAGCGCATTAAATTTTACATCGATATAGCGAGTTTAATCAAAATCGTCAGAACCGTTTTCGAGAAAATCGAAAAAAGGTGCCTCAGGCAAGCTCATTTTGATGAAAAAAGTTTTGTCACGTCTCGGGCTTATAATTGTCTTAAATATGATATTTCAGTTTCATAGGACTTACCGTTTCCGCCCGGGAGTTACCACACACACACACACACACACACACACACACAGACATTTTTGCGGGACTTGGTTATTTGGACTCAGGGGACCCTAAAATGTGTATTTCCGTTGAAAACTGGAATTCGAAAATTTTCACCATCGCAATAATTCCCCTTACTATATAGTAAGTGAAAGTAAAAATAAATATTGTTAGTATGGTTGAAAAAGAAGAGGAAGAAAAGTAAATTTTATTCTGGGACCTACAGTTCCCTAAGAGTAACAGATAAGTACAGAAACTGAGTCATGTGTCTGCTATAAAAACAAAAACATTTTTAAAAAATACAAACTTAGAATATACTTAAATTATTTATAATAGTAATAAATACGACTACTTGTACAACATACGAGAACTACTTACATAATTTATAAAAATTGTGAATAGGACAATAGTAGCATATGTATATTTATAATTGAATTGGCATATGTGTATGAAGAGATATTATAATGGTACTTCTTACTAATATCATAAGATCATAGAGAAAACAAAAAAGAAAAAAAAATGAAAGGAAAAAAAAGGTTGTTAGGTTGTTAGGTAGTGGTCGTCATTTTAGAATGGAATATGACCATTATCCTTGTTTTGTTTACAATTACTCGAAAGATGGATGGCAGAGGAGATGGAGGAACGATTTATTTTTAAATGAGTTTAAAGAAGATGCTTTGCGTTAAGAGGTAGGTATGGAATTCCAGAACAATGTGACACGCAAAGTAGAGGATATTTTAAAAGATGATGTTCGATAAGAAGAAAAATAGAAGTTAGTAGGGTATTAGGTATCTTGTGTTAAACAAATGTACCGAAGAACAAGAGATGGGTAGGTCAAGAATGTAGGATGAATTTTTGTTACTGAAAGTGCGAAATAGGATACTGTCTAGAGGTGGGCATAATCGAATGATCGGACTTCGATGATTTAAATAATCGAATGATCGAATGATTAACATACATTCCGAGAGACAATATGGCACCATTCCCCTCTCTACCATTGCTGAGCTAGCTGAATCTAGGTGCAAATATGCCTATCATTTATACGCTGAGAAAAAAAAAAGTCATTCCGAACCCCTTATAATCTCTCGATTACCGTTGAAAAATTCAGTTCGAATGATCATTCGTTTCTCCAAACCGATTAATCCGATAATCGATTAATTCGAATTATTCAAATAATCGAATGATCTGATAATCGTCATTCGATTATGCCCACCCCTAATACTGTCACCGAGAAACTGGATTGAGCCACTTCAACTCGGCATACTGTTGAGAGACGCTGGGGCGCCTCGGGACTCCGAAGATTAATCTAATGAAATATTTCTTAAGTCTTTCCAATCTCATTTCAAATCCGCCAGACTATCCGCCGAAAGCAGGCAGCCATAGTCAAAGTGGAAGACGACGATTGTGGTATTGTATCAATCATCTATCATCAATCCGCATTTCATAAATTTATTGTTATTCCTAGTCAGGGATAAATACTTAAGCGGCATTTTTACTTTGTGAAACCCAAATGGTTTTGACTTATGTTCGATAAATCAAGTCTTGAAAATCCAGCAGAGAGACTTAAGCCTCCTAGAAGTACGAACTTAAGTTGCTATTAAGCTTTCAAGCTCAGTAAATTAAGATGGCAGTGAACAAGACGCTCATTAACCGGTAATGTCCCCTCCAACCAACCGGTCCACTGCCTTCACAATAATTATCCACCATAAATTAAAACATCTAACGTCTTAATAGATCGTAAAGAAAGATGTGGTACCTAGGAAGATGGAAACATTTTATTAATTTTCTTAGTTTAATTGCTTATGATAGCGGCATATTTCTCGTTACAAGATGATGAAAATCCGGTGCGTGCAACATGGATTTAACTTACTGGTGGTTGAGGTTTTCTTAGATTAGCGCCTTGGAGTGCCTTTCATACAACTGCCGATTACTTTTTTAGAATTAAAAAAAAAAAAAAAAGTTCTCCCTGACTGGGCAAACAAGACATAAAGGCCTATCTTATGGTCATTAGTGAGAGAAAATAGAAATTTTAAACTTTGTTTTTTTTCATTCCAACCAATATTCCTTTTAACGGTAGGCCCTAGCGACAAATGTTATATAGCAAAAACTATTCTCAATTAAAATTGTTATCAGAAAATTTACTGCAAATTTTCGAGCAAAGCAACACAACAGTGCTAAATTACCCAATCGATGTAAAATTTAACGAGCTTCAACACCATGTAGGTTTTATTCTGATTGAAATAGTCTGCCTGAGCTTAAATACTGATATTTTAAAATTTCTTTCTCTGAAGTACCTTAAATTTTGTAACCTCGAAAAAAATAATCAATTCGTCTCATAATCATAGATTTATTTTAAAAAATCTGGTGCGGGCAACACACGACACAAATACGTTAAACTATTAAAGAATTAATTAAATTAAATTTTAGAAACATGTGTTTTATTAAAAAATCTATTTTATTATTATCTAAAATAATCAGTTTGTTTTATCTTCTTTTAATCACTCCCCATTAAATTTTAAAAGTTTGAGTATAAGATAACATTTTTTCTAAAATCCTTAGTTTTCCAACGGTGTATCATACGTGTATATTACTGTTCTCATCGAATTCATTCAATTTAATTAATTACCTGTTTTTCATCAGTGGTAACAAGATAATATAGTTATTTTTATAGAATCAACAAAATTAAAGGTACTTTAGAGAAACAAAATTTAAAATATCGGCATTTAAACCCTGTCACACCATTTTAATCAAGATTAGGTTTCATCTAAAAAGGTGCAAAGTGCATGGTATAAAGTGCCTCTTTTGGTAAGCTCATTTTGATGAAAAAGGTTTTGTAACGTCTCGGGTGTATATTTGTCCTAAATATGAAATTTCAGTTTAATAGGATTTACCGTTTCCGCCCAGGAGTTACCTACCCACACACACACACGGACACACAGAGACCTTTTTGCGGGACTTGGTTATTTGGACTCAGGGGACCCTAAAATGTGTATTTCCGTTGAAAACAGAAATTCGAAAATTTTCACCATCGCAATACTTTCCCTTACTATATATAGTAAGTGAAAGTAAAAATGGAGAAATGTACACGTTGAAAAAATATTTTTTTAGGTAATTTTATTTTTTCGAACGCAAGAATAGTAATATAGATGTATGATGTACAATTGTTTTGAGAAAAAATGTTATATTTTATACAAAGCTTGGAACGTAATGTTAATTGACGAATAGGCATAACCTTAAGTGATTGTTTTATATAATAATTGTATACTGTCATATTATTTAATTTAAAACAAATGCTTCCAACGGAACTGAATTTAATTCCTCGTATTTTTTACTTTCACTTACTATAAATATAGAGATCGTGAAAATTTTCGAATTCCAGTTTTCAAAGAAAATACACGTTTTAGGGTCCCCTGAGTCCAAATAACAAGTCCCGCAAAAAGGTCTGTGTGTGTGTTTGTTCCGGGCGGAAACGGTAAGTCCTATGAAACTGAAATTTCATATTTAGGACAAATGTACTTCCGAGACGTTAAAAATCTTTTTTCATCAAAATGAGCTTACCAGAAGAGGCACTTTATACCATGCATTTTTCACCTTTTTCCGATTTTCTCAAAAACAGTTCCGACGATTTTGATTAAACTCGCTATATCGATGTAAAATTTAATGGGCTTTAATATCATGTAGGTATTATTCTAATCAAAATGGTTTGACATAGTTTACCTTCTTTAGTGTACTGATTTAATGAGTTTCATCTGATAAATGGTCTGACGGTTGAATGCGATTTTAATTTCTTCTCCTAAAGTACCTTAATTTTGTAGATTCAATAAAAATAACTATATTATCTTGTTAACGCTGACGAAAAACAGGTAAATATATAAATTAAATAAATTCGATACCCAACTAAAGGAGAAAACAGAAAAAATATATCTTTTATGCAATTTTTCGTTTTTGAACATAAGAGCAGTAATATACATGTATGATATACCTTTGGAAAGCTAAAAATTTTAGAAAAAATATTATCTCATACACAAGCTTTTAAAAGTTAATAGAGAGTGATGAAATGAACATAAAACTAACTGATTATTTTAGATAATAATATAATAGATTTTTTAATAAAACACATGTTCCTATATAAATTCAATTTGATTAATTCCTTAATAGTTTCACGTATTTTTATCTCTAACTGTTTTTGAAAATTCTTTCATTGATTTTAAAAATGGAGGTAAGTGAAAGTCGTGTGTTGCCCGCACCAGATTTTTTGAACTTAACTTTGTTTAAAAGTTCTCAAATTAATTTTTACAACCGAGGGAACGGAAAGCCGTGTGAAAGGTGAGTTAGCTCAGCAATATTCTACTTTGAGTCGCTATAATTAATAATGAACAAAAGTACAACCAAAAGACACGGTTTAAAAAATAGATTTGCATCTCTCGTCTTATTTCACCGCCATTCATTAGGACAGGAACCTTCCGGTGGGTAAGATAATGAGGAGCGTTACCCCGATCCTGGGGGGTGACACAAGGCGTCGATGGGATGATAAATGATGGCGGGAGTGATTTGGCAAAAAAAGAACGAAGGCGACACCGTTGACAATGGAGAGATTGACAGAGACAAGAGCCCGTGGAAGGAGTAATGAGACGATAAGACGAGGGAGGAGAGAGAGAGGGAGGGAGCGAGGAGCTAGGAGGGTTGCGAGAGAGGGAGCGATAATTAGAATTAATTTTATTAATGACATGTTGAAAGAAGCTGGAATACAACGGTGTAGTCCATCAACTCTATATAGATTTTAAAAAGGCTTATGATTCCATAGACCGTCAGAAGCTGTATAACATCATGATTGAACAGGGAATACCTGGAAAGTTAGTAAACCTAGTACAGATGTGTTTGTCGGAAACATTTCATAAAGTTAACCGAGAAATTTGAGGTGCGATCGGATTTGAAAAAGGACGACTCCCTTTCACCTGTTTTGTTTAATATAGCCTTAGAATATGATATAGAAAAGGTGATGTGTACCTAGAAAGGCTTAAATATGGGTGACAAGATTTCGGTTTTGGGGTATGCCGATGATTTGGTACTACTACGTGAAGACACGGAAACTATACAACTAAATACAAGTGTGTTAATAAAAACCGGTAAACAAATAGGTCTCGAATTAAATACCGATAAGACGAAATATATGATTATTAGCCCAAATGGTGGCGATCTTGATGATATTAATATTTCAGGGTATACTTTTTTTGAACACGTACTATCTAAAAACTTAAAGGTTAGAATTTATAAAACTATTATTCTTCCAACGGTTCTTTACGGGTGTGAAACGTGGCCGCTTAATTTGAAGGATGAACAACGGCTTAAGGTTTTCGAAAATTACGTACTGCGTAAAATATTTGGTCATAAGAAAGATGAGGCAACTGGGGAGTTTAGAAGGTTACACAACGCGGAATTGCGGGGTTTGTACCCTGTGAATATAATTGAGTTGATAGCATCGTGGAGACTCAAATGGGCGCGTAAAGTTGTTGGGCTCGGTGAGGAACGGATTCCGAGAAAGTTGGTATTCGCTAAACCGACTGGTAAGCGTCCGAAAGGTAGGGCGAAGCGTCGATGGGAGGATTGCATTAAGGCTGATCTCGGGGGCTTGGGATTGACCGGCAAACAGTGGACGAGTCTGTGCAGGCGAAGTTTGGTGGTATCGGCATCGAACCTTCGGGTTCGGTAAGCCTAGTATTATTATTATTATAATGACCTGTTACATTTAGGGCCAATTGGTCTCCTCTTACAATAACAGCAGTTGTATACAGGGTGTGTCATAAATGACACCTCATATTTTGGGAGTAGATACTATACCTTAAGTGGAAAAAAAAGTTATTTTTAGCTATAGTCCGATTCTCAATGGTTGAGAGAGAAAAATTAATTTTTAGTTTTTTCCTGTTATCTAAGGTTTTCGCCTGGAGCAATACTGCTCAAACAACTCCCTAACCTTTTTTTTTTTTTTTTTTTTTTTTTTTTTTTATTGAGAAATATTACAATTTGTTGCATAATGAACAGTAGTAATAGAGATGTAGTACACATTCATACAATATATACAGCCAATAATGATAAAGTCAATTTACATAAAATCGGAAATAAATAAATTCAAATATATACAAAAAAAAAAAAAAGCAACAAGAAACAAATCAAAACAACAACCTGTAGTAGAGATAAATACAAGTTGGGAAATAAATAAAAATCATACAAGCATACTTAACTATATACAATATATACAATCAGCCAAAGGAACCCTAGACTCGGCTGCTCCCGTTTTTGTGGTTTTCTAGAAGCCAAAGCGGAACTTCCCGATGACTAGGCTCTCGGTCGAGATCCGCTTCTGGGCTCCTCGAATCACCGCGGCTGTTTCAAAATTGGAGTACTCCCCTAACCTTAAACGTGGAAAAAACAAGTCCTGGTATTCCATAAATCACTCAAGTTAAAAAAACTCAAACCCCTTTTTTGGCACAATACAAAGTTAGAATATATAAAAACCTACACATATTTAGGAGTTCCGTTTGCATCGACAGGTAATTCAAAAAAGGCTTCTGTACACTTCTTACAGAAATCATCCATTGCTACCGCTAAAGTCTAGGAAATCCTGAGAAGAGGAAAGAGTGACTCTTGGGAAACAAAGATGGCGTTGTACCACTCAATGATCTCTTCAGTTCTTCTCTACGGATCAGAAGTTTGGAGCCTGAGATATCTAGATGCTTTAGAAATTTCTCAAATGAAATTTATTAAATACCTATATGGATGGCCCCAAAAACACCCCAAACTATATAGTGAGGCTTGAGACAGGTAGAAGTCCTCTAATCTCAAAAGTAATGAAAAAAGTAATCAACCATTGGTCTAAACTTTCATCGGTGCCTGAAGAGAGACTCCCAAAACTTCAACAAACTAAGGATGCTAGATGCAGAAAAGCCTGACGTTGATTACAACTGGGTTTCACAGGTCAATATGATAGCCCATCAATATGGATGTAAAGACAAATTCAATGCTCCTCAGGAAAACGATATTTTGAATCACAAAACCGATATTATCGAAAAAATCATAAACAACAACTATTCAACTGACATCAATAGAGCAATGAACTCAAATAGGAACCCGATATACCGATTACTCAGCAGTTACAACCTACATAAACCAGAAAAGTACCTAACATATAGGCTAAATTTTAAGAAAATAAGGTGTATCAGCCGACTAAGGGTAGGAAATCCACCATGGAAACAAAACAATTATTATTAGGCAAATGAACTTTGTATATTTTGCAATGATTATTTATTATAATGATTATTTCAACAATAGTTTGTACCATATCCTCCTACATTGCCCAACATTTAAAGACAATAGACAATATATCATAAAACCATCTGAATCCATATCCTGTGACCTACAAAAAATTGAAAATATCTTGAACATTAATAGTGAACCATATTTATATTTATATCTTAAAAATATGATTTTATTAGTGCCATATAAACAATATTATGTAAAGTTTTCGAAACCATTTAATATCTTTACTTTTACTACGCTTCCGTTTATTTTAAATGTCTCAGTATTTTAAGTTTAATATTGTGTGGTAATCAATATTACTACACAATATTAAATATTGTATAAATATAATATTGTGTAGTAATCAATATTATACCCTGAAGAATGGTCCCTCCCATTTTGCAATGGATAAATAAAGGCTTAGAAGAAGCCCTTGAAAGATTACTAGTGCATCCAGCGCATATAGCAATCCTCTTTAGAATACCTCCGGGTAACAGAAGGACAAATCTGACAGCTATACATATTATATTTGTATTTGTATTTTGTTTGAAAATAAAACCAGAGGGTAAGAAAAAAAAAAAAAAAAAAAAAATAATATTTATGTTTAAAAAAAAATTTGTTTTATCCAGTTTGTTTTATTTTATTTTACTATTTTGTCAAGGAGTACTTGTTTTATCTTTTGTTTAATGTTTTGGGTAAAGAGCACTAGACTCAGGTCGAATTTCTTTTATAATTGTATTTTATGTTGTAAATTTGTACAAGACTTTGTCTTTCACAAATAAAATATATTCTATTCTATTTAGGATTTAGGTGGTTCTTGCCTCTGAAACGATTGTATGAAGAAGTCCGCGAAACTTTTTTGTTGGGAATCACTGGTGTATGTCATACTTGCATAATCTAGGTAAGGCATAACCATGGTCATGATAGGAGGGATGAGGGAGAGATAGCGATGAGCTAGGAGGGATGAGGGAGAGATAGCGATGAGCTAGGAGGGATGAGGGAGAGATATCCGTCGTGGGAACGAGGTATTGTTAATGACGATCCGCCCACCAGTCGACAGCCCGGGGCCATGCCTCCTCTAGCCTTTACATGCTTCAACAAACGAAAGGACTCATATTTTCATTCCCATTTTTTATTCATCTCTTTCTCCTTCCTTCTTTATTTTGCCTTGGGCTTCCAAGTCTCCAGTCAGCGCCGGATTAACAATCCAGCTTCCCCCGAGTCCGTGGGAAAACAATCTCAAGCGATTGAGACGTTGATCTCCCAGAGGTACTTGAGGATATTATGTACTAAATCAATATTTTGACATACAGTGACCGAAGAAAGTATTTATACACCACGTTATTTAAATTAATTATGAGTTTAAGCAATAAAAAAAACTTGTTACTTCAAAAATAAAATTTTGGTGCGCTCAACACACGAACTTCACTTACCGTCTTTATTTATATCCATTCACGAAATTTTAAACAAATTTATAAACGCAAATAAATTCTTAAAGAATTATTTACATTGGATTTTAAAAGAAACATGTGTTTTATTAAATAATCTATGTTATTATTATCCACGACAATCAGTTTGTTTTATCGGCTTATCATCACTCTCCATTAAATTTTCAAGTAGTATGTATAAGATAATATTTCTTCTACAATTTTCAGCATTCCAACGATATATTATACATGTATATTACTGCTCTTATGTTCAAAAACAAAAAATTGCATTCACAAAATATTATTGAAGTTATCTCCTTTAGTTGGATGTCGAATCCGTTCAAATTATATATTTCTCAATTCCATGAAAGCTACAAAATTAAAATTACTTTAGAGGAAGAAATTTTGAAATATCGGCATTTAAGCCCATCTAATTTTAAATTGATATAGCTAGTTTAATCAGCCGTTTTTTTGAGAAGATCGTAAAAAGGTAGAAAATGCATAGTGTAAAGAATGACTTATGGTCAGCCAATTTTAGTGAAAAAGTTGCTGTAACATCTCGGGCGTATAGCTGTCCTAAATATGAAATTTCAGTTTCATAGGACTTTTTGTTTTCACGTTGGACTTACCAAAAACACACACACACACACACGGACCTTTTTGCGGGACTTGGTCATTTGGACTTAGGGGACCCTAAAACGTGTATTTCCGTTGAAAACTGGAAATTTTCACGATCGCAATATATTCCCTTACTATATATAGTAACTGAAAGTAAAAATCTGAGGCGGGCAACACACGGCTTTCACTTAACTCGACTGTCAAAATCAATTTAAAAACTATCAAATATGCTTAAATTTGAAAAATATTTTAAGTCAATTTTAATGAAACGCGTATTCGTTTTTGTTGGAAACATATGATTTAGATGAAATAATTTAACTATATTTGTTTATTTATTTATTTAACGTCACTTTATGCTACTATGGCTAATCGGACGATGCTACAGTGGGAGTCCTAAATTTTGCCTATCCAGGTTTTATTAGGATAGGGATTTTTAACGAGTACCTGACATCGCACAGGCTCGGGACCACCTTTTAACGTTCCCTCCGAAGGACGGCGTAACTAAGGATTTTTTACTCCCATTATTTAACTATATTAAATTGTTAATCAGTAATAAATTTATTCCCTATTCGTCACTTTATATTACCTTTTACAACTTTGTGTATCACATAATATTTTTTTTAATCATTTTCTTTTCCAACGCTATATTATATGTCTATATTACTGTTTTTATTATAAAAAAAAACAAAAAATACATAAAAAAATAGTTTTGCTCTTTTATGCTTTAATTGGTAATAAACTTCGTCCAAATATTTTATATCATGTCTAAGTATTTCTTTATTTTTGAATCACTTCTATAAAAATATAAACTTTAACAAAATATTATTTATTTGACAACATTTTAACCTCATTTTCGTAAAAATGATGACTTAAGCCCCTTTGCTCAAACATCAGTGAATTAGGATAGGGGTCTTTAACGAGTACCTGCATCGCATAGGCACGTGACCACCATTTTACTCAACCTTTGAATGACCGCATAACATTGAATTTTTTACTCACTTTAAAAAAATCCTACGGTCATCATTCGAGTTCGAAGTCTCGACATTCGGCATAAAAAGCCGTTATGTTATGCTAACCACTATACTACAGGTGACCTCCGAATAGTCATTATTCAGTAAAATTTGATTTACTCTGTGAAATCAAACATTTTGCACACCATCAGAGTTAGGCATACCCACAATTAGTTAATACGTTACAAACGCTTTAAATCATAATCATTGAATATAGTCACATATTTGTGAGTGAAGATTTTCACATATAAAAAAAAAAAGGTTTTTGTTAGTTTTTAGAATAACGTACTGAGTATGTTTAAGATGATTTATTTGTTAATTTTGTATTCATTTTATTTATCCGTTTTTTTTTTTTTTGTTATTATATACATTTATTTTATTTTATATTTTTTATGTAATTTGACTTTATCTTTATATTATAGGTGAAATAATCAGGAGTCAGTCTTTTTCTAAATATTTTTATTTTGCCGACGTTTCGGCTCAAGCTTTTGAGCCATCATCAGGGCATTACTGAGCCATGTCCAAGCATAAACTCAGTTGGAAAGTCGTGTGTTGCCCCCACGAGATATATTTTATCGTGTAAAGGTTACACACGCAAATTGTTTTATTTTTAAATGACCCAGCTTATTTTCAGGACAACCCAAACCAATCGCTGCTGGAACTTGAAGACATATACTGAGTTTATGCTTGGACATGGCTCAGTAATGCCCTGATGATGGCTCACAAGCTTGGGCCGAAACGTTGGCAAAATTAAAAAACTTTTCAAAAAATGACTGATTCCTGACTATTCCACCTATAATAGTTTCTACAGTCGACTATACATCCTCAATATACTTCTTTGATGCATTTAATCTAACGAGCAGTAGATTTGGGGGAAGTTGTGCGATATGCGCACCAGATTTTTTACTCACATCAAAAAAAACCTGCTCTTATAAGGAAATAAATTAATTTTTAATGGTTGTATTTATTTTTCCAGAGGGGATGTCGAACCTCGTAATCGTTGACAGAAGACCATCGAAGACACTCAAGATTTATTTTGCCGACGTTTCGGCTCAAGCTTTTGAGCCATCATCAGGGCATTACTGAGCCATGTCCAAGCATAAGCTGTTTATGCTCAAAAGTACAACAATAAACAGCTTAAGCTTGGGCATGGCTCAGTAAGGCCCTGATGACGGCTCACAAGCTTGAGCAGAAACGTCGGAAGAATTAAAATATTTATAAAAG